>PVKC010011925.1:0-24214 GCA_004027635.1 Crocidura indochinensis | reverse complement strand
ATAAGTGAATAAATAAATCATACCACTCATTATTCAACATCATTTATGAGACATTTAGGTTTTTATTTTAGAATAAAGAAATTTGAGGGGTTTTTTTACAGTCAGAAAGATAGCTCAATGAACTATGGTTTTAAAATGAACAAACATTTTTCAAATATGACATTTTTAATTTAATTTACTTTATTTAAAGAGTATGTATCATATAGTTGGCATAGCTGATCATAATACATTTGTTTCCAGGTAAGTGGGAGAGAAGTTATTGAAAAAGAAAAGTAGAAAAGAAAGTAATTTAAAGAGAAAGAAGAGAAGAAAAGAAAGAGTAAAGCAACGAGCAATTTTTTAAATTATTGTATCTCCAATGAAATCCTTAAGTCATTGTCAGAAGGTTTAGTAAGCTCTTGTTGCTAATTGACCATTCTGTTACTTATTTTGTTTCTGAATATTAGGAGGGTTCAGAAAAACATTGGCATCTCAATTGTTGCATTTTGACAAGGAACACAGTATTTTTTGTTTTGTTTTTGGGACACACTCGGCAGCACTCGGGGAGTACTACTGGTTTTACGCTCATAAATCACTCCTGGCAGACTTGGGGGACAATATGGAATGCCTGGATTCGTACCACCGTCCTTCTGCATGCAAGACAAAAGCCCTACCTCCATGCTATCAAGGAACACAGTATTGTGTACTTTTTGTAGTATTAAGCAAAAATGAAGTTGTAGGGACTAAAGTGATATAGCAAAGTGGATAGAGTTTGCCTTGCATGTGGCTAACCCAGGTTCAATCCATGGAATCCCATATGATCCCCCAAATCTGCTGGGAGTAATGTTCAAGTACAGAACCATGAGTACCCCTGAGCACAGCTGCGTTTGGTCAAAACAAAACAAACAAAACATAGTTGTAGTGTGGCCTCAAGTGTGACCACACAGCTTAAGAATTTCACGCACTATTGCTGATACTGAGGCTTTTGTGGGGCTTGTTTTCTGCCCCTGTGGCATTTGTAAGTATAAGAGGATTGGGGATGGTGAGGGCTACTACAAATCATGGATGTAGTGGGCATGGCTTTGGCAGGTCAGGGACTTGGCTCACCCTCTTCTCCAGAGATTGCCAGCTTTCAGCTGCATTGCTGGTGTACTAATAATTTTTCATGGTTTGGTTTACATCTCTTTCAAGAACTAAGAACAGAGTGAGTCTATGGAGCTAACCAAGTACAGACATGGTGACTCAAGAATTTAAAAAGATATACATACACACACCTATTTTCATAGAAACATGATTTTCAGTAGCCAAAGTGTGAAAATGGTAAGTGTCTGTCATGATGACTAGATAAAGAAGTTGTGGTAAGAGATAGTAAAATGGGTAAGGCACTTGCCTTACATAAAACTGACTCCCACTTGAGCCCCACCACTGTATATGGCACTCCCCACAAACTGCCAGGAGTAATCCTTGAGTGCAGAGCCAGAATTAAGCCCTGAGCACTGCTAGACGTGACACAAAAATACAAAAAAGAAACTCATATGCTCAAGGGAAGACGAGATGAATAAGTAGAATATTTCTCCACCTGATACTCAGCATCCCTTTGTGGCCTGTCTGTAGGGTATAAGGGATCCTTGTCTGGTGATGTAGATCCTACTTAGGTGAATCAGAGGCTACCAAGATGGAGATAAAACCATGAGATGCTGTTCTCTACAGGCTTCTCACCCACCTGGCCTTATGTGATACTGTGGTACAGTGCACTGACAGGATTCTTCAGTCTAAACACTCTACTTAAGTGTCAGATTGAAAAGTTACCAACAGCAGGAGCTATGGTATGAATAAGCTTTTTCTAGGTCACTTGGCTCCAGACAGAGACTGTACAGTCAATCCTTCTCTTTAAGCCAGCTTTCTCTTCCCTACTTCCCCTTGCCCCATACCCCACACACAGTTGGCAAATCAAGAAGCCTTAACCAAGTAAAATTTAGCTTTTAAAAATGAAAATATTTTTAGTAACAAATAAGTTTCAATTTTTTATATATTACATATTATTTTTGTGGTGCTAAAGGTGGAACTTGGGGCCTCATACATACATACACTCAAGTGTTCATTCCTTGATCCATTTCCCTGGTCTAAGTTTTAATTTGAAGGGGAAAGTTGCAGCAAGGATTGAAACACAAACTAAAAAACAAAATCAGAATATTGATTTCAGCAGGAATAGTCTCTGCCAAGGAGAAAAAGTTTTAGAACAGGCATTGCAGAGAGCACCAAGGTACACTTAGAAATAATGCTCATTATTCCTTGAAGCTATGCAACACTTTTATTTTATGTTTTTTATTTTATTTTATTGAAACAATTTAATCTACAGAGTCCTTCATAGTTGAATTTCAGATATGCAGTGAGTCGGGGCCATTCCCACCACTAATGTCAACTTCCCTCCATCAATGAACCCAGAGTATAACCACTCTTTGCCTCCTGGACTGCCAGTATAACAGGCCCATTTAAGTTTAGATTGTTAAAGTTTAGATCTCTTAATTCCATTGTCAATGAGTTTGGCTTGAATATTTAGTTATGTCCTTTTGTGACAAGTGTGTATCCATTAGTCTTGATCTGGTGGGAGATTTCAAATGTTTCTTTCTAGAAAAAGTCTGTTCACAGACACAAGTGCTGCCAAAGATGTTTGGCATTTTGAGTGCATTGTGCCTGAGATGAGAATATATATCGGAGGGGTGAGATGCATAAAAATTAAGAAGGATGAGGCCAGAGAGATAGCATGGAGGTTAGGCGTTTGCCTTTCATGCAGAAGGTTGGTGGTTCGAATCCCGGCATCCCATATGGTTCCCTGAGCCTGCCAGGAGTGATTTCTGAGCATAGAGCCAGATCCCTGCCAGGTGTGGACCCCTCCCCCCAAAAGAATGCTTTTAGACTTGAATGCGTCTTCCAGAAAAATTCTGGAGTTCAGTCAGTTCCATTTGATAAATTGTATCCACATTTTCTTTTCTTTTCTTTTCTTTTTTTTTTTTTTTTTTTTGGTGCCGTGACTCGGATACGAACCCCACATTTTCAATGACAATAGCAAATGGGTTTCGGAAAAGCTGTATGTCCTGTTCGTAGAGATGAAGCTCTTCAAATCTAATTTGGAACTCCTTTTGCAATATTTCCAGTGAATTCACACATGTTTTGTTTGGAAATGCAATCAATGATTTTTCCGCTAACAGATTTTGAGTTGTGGGGAAATGGCAGAAGTTTTCCTCCTTCACTTATTTGATAAAGAAGCCTAATTATATTTCAAATGCTTTGACGTGATTGCATTTCACAGATGATCTTCCCCTTTCCTTGAAATTGCACATTGAAATTGTTGAGTAGCTCTGTTACATTTATCAGAAAGACAAGGTGCCATTTCCATTCTACATCATTAAACTCTGGAACTTCTTTGTTTTCTGAAAGCAGAAAAGTTATAATTTGTGGAAGTAACTCATAGAAACATTTCAAAACTCTCCCTCAACTCAGACAATGGACTTCTCTGTAATACAGAACATCTTCATAGTCAACATTTAGCTCAGACAAAAATTCCTGAAATTTTCTGTGGTTTAGTGCATGAGCTCTAATGAAGTCAACACAAGATAACACAATTTTCATACCAGAGTTTGTCGGTGGATGAGGCAGTGTGTGGCTATTGGATGAGAATGGTTATTTTTATCCATCTCTTGGTTAATGCTAGCAATCACTCCTTTCTTAGACTCCACCATTCTAGGAGCACCATTAGTTGTCACACTGGCTAGTTTAACCCAGTCCAGCTCCAAAACCATTCACAGTTCGGCACACCTTTTTTTTTATAGATATTCTCACCTGTAGTTGTTCCTTTGATGCTTTGCCGTGCAGCAAGCCCTTCTGTGACTTCAAAATAATCATTAGTCCCATAATAAAAATTAGAAGCTGTGCAGAATCAGGAACATCATTACTTTTGTCCAGTGCTAAGGAAAAATATGAAAGTTTTTTTGAGGAGTTTTGCAAATGCTGATGCAAATTGTTTCCTATTTCTTCAATCCTCCATGTAATTGTAGGTCCTTAAAGACTCACTGTACCAAATAAATCGGCCTTCTCTGGACACATCTCTTTGACAACAGACAGAAGACATTCTTTAACAAATTCTTCTTCCATGAATGGTCTGCCAGTGCGTGCTATTAGCTTGGCAACTTGAAAACTTGCTGGCAGTGATGAAATATTTAGCTACTTCTTCACAAAAGTATTTTGCTGAGTTGTCAGTGTAGTTTTCAGTTTTAATATTTTATCTTTTCTCACTTCTGTGACCAAAGAATCACATTTATCTTTATGTTGAGTTCCATAGTGTATTGTATTCTTTGAACACAATCACTATTTTCTGGCATATCAGACACACAGATCTTTTCTTGTACTGCATGAAAAAGTAATCAAAAGTCCACTGTTCTTTGAATATCCTACACTCTGAATCAATTTTTCTGTTTCTTGACATCATTTTTTCCTAGGGATTCTGAATTATTATTAGTAAAATATCTATATATACATATAGTATATATGTATATATACAGTGCTAAAAGAACCAATATATCGGGGGTCGGGCGGTGGCGCTGGAGGTAAGGTGCCTGCGCTAACCTAGGAAGGACTGCGGTTCGATCCCCCGGTTCCCCATATGGTCCTCCGTGCCTGCCAGGAGCGACTTCTGAGAGAATAGCCAGGAGTAACCCCTGAGCGTCACCGGGTGTGGCCCCCCCCCCAAAAAAAAACAATATATCAGCAATAACTATGCACACACAGAGACATACAGACTGCAAGGCAGAGTAAAAAAAATGATAGCAGTAGCCGGCCCAGTGGGCTGGCAGGCTGGATAAATGTCCTCAGTGGACTGCATATGTCCTATGGACAATAGTTTGAGGACTCCTGAATGTAGGCCTAGGAGTTAGCCTTTGACTCATTTGCCAGTTCACTACTTTACGAGTCAGCACTTTCTGCATTAGCTGGGTTCTGTTCTGATTTCTTTCTCTGAGATTTGAATTTTTCTTGCAAATTTATGACATAGCAGCAAATTAATGTTCTTTTTACATAGCTACCAGATTACTTCATTATCTTGACCAATTTTCATGAATAAAAGCAACTCTCTCTTTTTTTTTTTTGGTTTTTGGGCCACACCCGGCAGTGCTCAGGGGATACTCCTGGCTGTCTGCTTAGAAATAGCTCCTGGCAGGCACGGGGGACGATATGGGACTCTGGGATTCGAACCAACCACCTTTGGTCCTGGATCAGCTACTTGCAAGGCAAACGCCACTGTGCTATCTCTCTGGGCCTGCAACTCTCATTTCAATGAAATGTCCTTAGGTTGCCCTACATTTTTCTTATAGATAAGAAACTATCTTTCTAGTATACTTTCATACTTAGGTTTCTATTTTTATAATGTATTTGTTTATTTTTAATTTAAGCACCATGGTTTAAATAAAAAATAATCTTTGACTTATAAATCAAAAATGATTTATAAATGACTATCAGATATATATTAACTTGCTAACAACTTCACATATATTTCAATTTATGTGCTATGCTTATTGTACCCAAGACTTCAATACTTGATATCACATGGCCCTCTCATTATAACCAAGTCTCAGTTTTTGCAATAAAAACCCAATGGAAAACAATACCACAGTTATTCTTTTATAATACTTTAATAAACAAAATGCAAATTTAACAATATGGACATGCAAATATTACTTACAGACTTTAAGATAATGTAAAAATAAGCACATAACTTTTATAATTTCAAAATATTATAAATATTTAGGGCCGGAGCAATAATACCATGGATAGGGCTTTTGCCTTGCATGTGCCAACCTGAGTTCATATGGTTTGCTGAACCTGACAGGAGAGTGAGCACAGAGACAAGAGTAAGCTCTGAGCACTACTGAGTGCTTCCCTCCCAATACAAAAACAAATAAATATAATAAAAATAAATGATTCATGAAAAAGTTAAGATATAAATAAATAAATACATAAATAACCATTTAGGAACTAAAGAGGCTGAAAGTGAAAAGATTTTTAAATGTTCTTCTTTGAAAGTGCTAAGGTTTTCAAATTAAAATATATAAATTCTGTAAGTAAACCAGAGTCTTTGACAATAAACAGGAATGACGAGGCATCTTAGCTTATTAATCAATGTGACTCCAGGTCTTCATCTTTAATTCCCAACCTGGCTTGCAAGGTGGTTGATAGCCAGAAGGATCTCATGATTTCCACTCTGACAACCTCCCAGGCACAGTCACTGTATTTCTTCTCTCTCAGGTAGAGATGGATGCCCCGAAAGTACTTCTTCATGGCCAGTGCTGGCCCCCAAGTGCCACGGGCAGAACCCTCCTCTTTTCTCATCTGCACCAAACAGGAGTCCAGGTCTTCCAGCTGCTGATGGAGTCCAGTGCGCAGCGGGTTCAGGAGGTCCATGTTCCAGGCAGCTGAGGAGCCCTCTGTGAGGAAGAGCTGGAAGAGCTGCTCGAGCATCTCGTGGAGTACAGACATGGCCTGGGCCTCCTGCAACTGACGGTCAGCCACCATCTCCCAGGGGAATCGGAAGTCTCTTCTGTCCTTCAGACAGGACAAAGGGGAGACTTTCTGCATTTGGCCCAGAAGTTCAAAGTTTCTCCTGCTAACCAGAACATGGTTCTGAGGCAGAACACAGCCCAGAGAGCAGGCAGGGCCACAGTTGAGTGCCACCAGGGCCATCAGTAGAGATAGCAGGAGTGCCATTGGGAACAGGAGAAGATGCTGGTCTGACTAAGCTGGGCTTCTGGATGAGCCTTGGAGTCTGGGTTCTCTGAAGACATTCTCAAAGCATATCCTTTAAATAGGGCATTCAGATTTTCATTTCTCAAGCATTGCCCATTACTTTCACTTTCTTCTTTTTGGTTTTCATTTAGGTATTCTCCAAATGGTCTAAGATACTATCAACAAAAATTTTTAATTTTTGCCATAATTGCCTTAAAGTATTTTAGATGGTTCCATTTCAATAAATATGTCTCTACTATAATTTAATGACAGCATATTTGTCCTAAAGACTGAAATTTGTATAGTATACCTATGGGTCCTTATGTAAATGTATTTACATTCTTTGTTATTCTCTGTTTAAATATGAAATAGAGAATCAGGGAGATAGTTATTAGGATAAAGGCACATGACTTACAGGTGGAATCTCCAGTATCAGATGTGTTCATAAGCAGAATTGTGACTCATGTGGCCCCAGCACCACACATATGGTTCAGCCAATTTGCAGCTTCAAGACCTAGACCTGAACCATGTCACTGTTGGTCAAGTATTGAAATACCTGTAATCCCCTCTGTATTGCTTGGAAGACTTCCCCATATTTGGTTTGATTCTAGAATATATTTTTACCTTCTTAATTTAAATAAGAAATCTACCGGCTTAGCCTGTGTATTGCTATATTTTGTTAGAGAATTGTTACACCATATTTATATATTATAGATTGGATTTTGTTTGATTCACTGCAGAGGCTAGCAGTGAATTAGCAAATTAGCAAAACTAGCAAGCTATCTTCCCTGATGTTTCACCCACTCAAATTAGCAAACTATCTTCCCTGATGTTTCAGCCACTCAAGTTTTTGAGGTTCTGTTTACTGGAGTCACAGGATCAGGATAAAGCAGACATTGTTCTTTCTTCATCTTTTTTTACTTAAGACCTGTGGTTGTGCCAGGACCCATGCAAGAATTCTACTTTTTATCAGGAACATGTGATTGTGGAGATTCTGATACCAACAGAATTTTAGATTCCCAGAAACTTCTCACTCTCCAAGAAGTTAACACTGGTAGGAATACATTACCCCAGAGAATTCTCAGCCTCAAAACCTTCCACTCACTCACTGGGGGCAAACTTTAGTGTTCTCCAACAAGAGAAGACCACTTTTGTTGTGGTTGGCAACATAGTTCATTTTTCCCTAGGATGTGAAGAACCCTAGTTCTCAGTGCTATCTCCAGATCTTTCCTGAACCATGACCTCAAGTACCAAAAGCAAAAATCAACAACTCCAGACACTGACGATAAACATTTGTTTTATCTTAGTAGGTGAGAGAAAAAAAGTTATAATCGCTTCTCCATAATAAGCAAATAATTTTTACTTTGTGAGTCTAACTTTTGTTGTTTAATTAAATAATCAAATACTTGTTTTGCTCAAATTTCTCAGCTGGACACTGAGAGAAACTCACTACAGAATTTAGTGGCCTTCATTGGTTTATTATCTGTATATTCTCTTCAATGTCTTTGCTTCAATCTCGGACACAGGCTCTGAATGCCAGGCTCAGAATGCCATAATAGCATGAGACCTATACTAGTATGACAGAGATAAACCGTCTTAATTTATTTATTATATTTCATTTAAAATTAAATAATGACAAAAATATTTTAATAAAATTTCTTACAAAGTGATTCTATGGGTAGAATTTGTCTTATTGTTTATTACTTTCAGTTTTATTCTCAGGCTAATAATACAAAGGAAAGTAAAAGAGTGATTTCACTATTTTTCTCTATAGTTTTCAATACATCAGTTTTTTATTTCTCTTTTCAACTTTCCTAGAAAATAAAACTTGACGGGGAAGGAAAGAAGGGCCAAAAAATGTAATTCTGAAAATCCCAAAGAGGGACCATATGGAATACCATGTGCAAGGCAAAAATCCCTACCCACTGAACTATCACTGTGGCTCTGAAGCTTTTCTACTAACAAGATGTAAGTTAGTGTCCCAAGAGAAACAATTAGGTTATAATATAATTTAGAACTTTTTTTTTTCTGAGAATAGGAACCACAATTCAAGTGAATGACCAAGGCATCATTTCAAGTATGTGCTATCATGACTGAAGCATAGGAGATATGTAGAGGACCAGGCAGGAATATGTTCTCAATTACAGTGACACTTTTGCATTGGTTCCCAAGTTCTCTCTTTTTTTTTTTTTCCGGTTTTTGGGCCACACCCAGTGACGCTCAGGGGTTACTCCTGGCTATGCGCTCAGAAGTCGCTCCTGGCTTGGGGGACCATATGGGAAAAAAGGGGATCGAATCGCAGTCCATCCTAGACTAGTGCAGGCAAGGCAGGCACCTTACCTCCAGCGCCACCGCCCGGCCCCCCCAAGTCCTCTTGTTTCTCTGCCACAGTGAGATGAAAGCCTGCATGGTGAGGGTGCTGCCAGATCAAAGATATCGCTTATTTTTGGTAGTCATAAAATGATTGAGAGCATTTAATTTATTCTTAGAAACCTTAATATGGAAACTAAGAGACAAAATGGAGTTTGTGAGTTCAAATAGGTTCCATATTAGCAAAATTCAGTGCAGCAAAATTATAGGCTTGGTGCTATGCTTACTGAATTACACAACTCAGAAGCTCAAAGGATACTTCTTGGGTTAGAGCACAATCTTCCTTTTTGCCAGACAATCTATCCGATTAGTCTTTCCTTGAATTCATATATGAGTTGCCCTGAGGACGAAAGGGGAGGGTTATACCACCAAATCACAATAGGCCGACAACCAGAACCCGGTTGCTAGAACACTAATTATCTCTGGAAGGACAATATATATTATTGCATTACTGGACATTTTATTTCACCAACAAGTACACTCAAACCATGAAAAGACTGACTTGAAAAGCCGGGAATTATGAGAGAATTGAATAATTCTAAAGAATTTCACTATTAGTTGTATAATGATATAACAGTGAGATTTTGAAATGGCAACACTAAAATTTAATGCGCTTTAACTATGGAGAGGAGTGTTCTTAAAAGCCTGAAATTATTAACAGTAACCCTATTTGAGTTATAGTTGTCTTATATAGGTTATGCTCATTTCTATCATTTATTACAGACAGATAAATAAAAAAGGTTGAAATATTTGGAAGAAATTAGGGGCTCAATGTTAAAACTCTGAGGATATTTGAGATAATGACTCGTCTGGAAATATCAGTGAAAAGAAGTAAAAGATAGGGGTCAAAGATGGGGCTCAATGGTAGAACACAAGTTTGTATGTGTGAGCCCCTAGTCCTCTCCCCTCCACCAAAAAAGCAACAGAAAGTGAATGTTTGAAATGGACATGAAGTTTATGAATCATGTAGAGGCAATGACATAAAATTAGTAGAACAGGGAGGACAAGATAACAAAATATTCCAAGTTCTAATTGGAAAAATAGCAAAGGATTATTATCTAAAGTGCTTATTATTATCATCATCACCATCAAAATTTTAGTTTGTTAGGCTGTACCCACTGATGCTCAGGACTTACTCCTGTTTTTGTCTCAAGGATCACTCCAGGCAGGACCAGAGGATCATATGCACTTATGAGAATCAAACCAGGGTCAACCACATTCAAGACAAATGCCTTAATCCTCTTACAATACTCCAACAACCAAATTAACTTCTTTAGATCATATATTATTTTTATTCTTTCCCAAAACTCATTGCCAGGGATCCCTGATCTACCTGTTTTCAAAAAAAGTTTTCAAAACTTTTTCCTTTGCGGTTCAAACCACACTCTAACAATAGAGGCCTAAGGAGTTGGGTTGATGCTTCAGCACCTCAGGATGTTAGTTCACTTCACATGCATCATATAAAGTGCTCATGACAACCCTTTTCAACAAGCTTCATTGAAGTTTCCTTTTTATAAAAAATAAGAATAAAAACCCCTAACATCACCAATTTCCTGATTAAATGTCAAAGGCCCTTAGTTATTCACTGTAAGAGCTAGTTATTCAAAATTTGTGTTTCAATAAAAGGTGGGACGTGTCTGTTATATATACCTGTTATACATGTTGAAATGTTTAGTTCCCTTGAAGTGAGGTTAGGGTTTGGTTATCCCACAGTTCCCAAAAGGGAAAGAGAAATCCCATATTCCCTATCCAGTAAGGAAGTTATTTCAGTTATATTAGTCTGCAGATATGAGGGTGATACGAGGCAAGAAACTCATACTCAAGCAGTTCACCATTAAGCCAGCTGCTCCACTCTAAGAGCCCACAAACCTGCAGGTAAATAAAAAGCTCTTCTCTCAGCTACCTCTTCCCATTTATTCAGCTCCAAACCAGACCCCCCCACATAGAGGGAAGGGGAAAAGCAGGCTATGAGAATAGATACAAAAGAGAACTATTACAAAGACCTCTATATGTCTCACACTAATGGTACCTCTTCCCCAATTCCATATGCTAATATCACCTGTACGGTAGACCCACACACAGCTGGGAGGGGTCTGCGGTTGGGAATATAGGTGTTGGGGGGGAGGAATTAAAGAGAAAGGCAGCAAAAAATCATGGAGGACAGCTGAGAAAGGCTGCTTGAAAAGGCTTTGCATAGAAGTCATGTGGGGAAATGCACACGTGGTTAGGGCCATGAAATAAAATTGGCTGACTCCTGAAACTTCATCTGACTGCTTGTGCATTTCTATGCTGTTATCCTGTGCCTTCAGACTCACTGGTCGAAGCGGTTATAGGCACTGTGTGGAGCCAAGAAAGGCCTCACTCCAACACTAGGACTTTATATTTTATATTTCTGTTATGTATACTCTTCTGGTCAGAGAGGATTCCAACTTTGATTTAAATGTGCCATATGAGCAACATACATAAGCTATAGATAAAAATAAAACTTATTAAACCTAATCCATAGTAAAGATTTCATTTGAAAGAACTAAGTTAAAAAAGAGAGTTTTTACAAAAGGTTTTACTAGATAGAAACTGTGGCCCTCAGACAAGTACAGTCCTGATTATATATGGCTGACTGGGAACACTCTGCCCATATAAAAAATAAACTCAAATATCTGCATGAGAGTACTTTGTTACATATTACTTCATTTTGTTTTATTTATTTGGGGGAAACGAGGTCACACATTCCCCAGACTGCCTCAGGACTTACTCCTTGCTCTGTGTTCAGGGATTACATTACTCCAGGCGGTGCTCAGCTGACCATAGTGCAGTACAGTGCCAGTGATCAAACCTGTGTTGGTCAAGCGCAAGGCAAATGTTTTACACCTGTACTATCTCTCCAACTTCTTATTTTGTTTTTCAAGGAGACTGTGTAAGGACCCAAAGTTAAAAGATTATGTGGGTTTACATCATATCCATAATTACTTTCACCACAACATGTTGACTGTCTTAGTCCAAGGGATGAAACAGAAATTTTCAGCTGGCATTGAAGTAGTCTTTTTTCTTTTTTATACTCTTCAAGCTGCTGAGTTATTATTGTCACCTATACAAGGGACACTGCTAGGGCCATGTCTTTGGGATGGAGAGGATCCATCAGATTCAGAGTATCCACCTTAACCCATCTGGATAGGAATGACATGGAGAAACAGCTGACAAAATGAAAAAGGAGGACAATTCATCAAGTATTAGGGGTCATTTTTTTTCTGTAAAAGTCAGTTGCCATTGCATCAAAAAGAGCACAAATGTTCAAAGCAAACCAGCTCCATAGACTCACTTGTTGTTTTCTCAAACTAAATGTAAACCAAACCAAGAAATATCATGAGTACACGGGGACACACAGCAGAAAGTTGGACATCTCAGGAGAAGGAGAGCCTAGTCCCCACCTGCTGAAGCCAGGCCTACTGCCTCCATCATCCACAGTCACCATTTACCCAAAGGCCCTGTCTCATCACTGACCCTCTTATGACTCCCTTCAGGGACACCAATCTGATCAAGCTTCAGGTATACCAGTTTGGTGCCTGATATCACCTGTGCTTTTAGAGGTTAGTATGGGCACACCCCCATATCTTTCTTCTTCCAGGAGGCCTGGTAGCGGAATACATGCCCCTAAAAGTCATAGTATCAGTAATAGTATTTTGAATCTCTGGACAATTTCTTTTGTTTAATGCTCTCATCCCTATAGGAACACCCGTGTTAACAGAATGGACAGCTAACAAGAGCTTACTAAACCTTCTGCTACTGTATTAATGACCTTATTTGGAGATATAGTTTTTATAAATGTGCTTGCTACTATACTTTTACTTTCTTTTTTTTTAACTTTCTTCAATTTCTTTTTATTTTTTTCTATTTTTTAATATAATGTTGCTTTCATTTATCTGGAAACAAATATATTGTGATCAACTATATCAACAATGTGACATATTTTCTTTAAACTAAAAAAAAATAAATAAATAAAAGGATAGGTGACCTGGAACCATCTTTTTTGGCACTGAACCTAAAGTTAGACCTATTTCCAGTTTAGGTCTGTGGTCTTATCTCTCTTAGCCAGGAGGTGGCATCCTTCTTCTGTTAATATGTTAATAGCATTATTGGCCCTCAAAGTAGATACTATTTTCGAGTTCCTTTTTCTAGTTAGTAACGTCACTGCAAAAGTACATTGCCTTATCTGTAAATCAATTCATAAGTGGGCTGCACAGAGAGTCTCTTCTACAGAAAAAAAATAGAACTCTTACTCAATTTTTGCTTTCAGTTTGTGGCTTTTAAAAAGGCAGAACAGAACCACAAAAGGAAACAGGAACAGTTGTGTGAATTGCGGTGTAGGTAAAAGAGTGTAATAGAGGAGAGCACAAGAGGAGTTTAGAGCAGAAGGGAACAGTTATGGCATGGGAATAGAAGAACATGATTCAGAAAAGATAGAGAATAAAATATGCCAGATTTCAGAATCAGCAAATTGATCAAATATATATACTTCTCTTTTATATTCTTCTATATTCTTTTATATATTCTATATTCTTTTATATTCTTAATGATACACTAATTTTTAATAATATAATATTGCAAAGATAGTTAATAATATACCATTACTAATATTTATATAATAGCATATATAATATATACTATACTAATATGTTGCTATATTATTGTTATATAATTTCTCCTTAAAAGACTAATTTCTTTTCCTGATAGTTATGCAAATTGGCATTTCTTTTTTGTTGTTGTTGTTTGTTTGTTTTGGGGGGTCAGATCCAGCTGTGCTCAGGGTTACTCCTGAGCTCAGAAGTCGCCCCTGGCAAGCTCAGGGGACCATATGGGATGCCAGGATTTAAACCACCATCTGTTCCTCGGTTGGCTGCATGCAAGACAAATGCCCTACAGCTGTGCTATCTCTCTGGCCACCAACTTACCATTTCTTTTTTTTTTTTTTTTTGTGGTTTTTGGGTCACACCCGGCAGTGCTCAGGGGTTACTCCTGGCTCCATGCTCAGAAATTGCTCCTGGTAGGCACGGGGGACCATATGGGGCACCGGGATTCGAACCGATGACCTTTTGCATGAAAGGCAAACGCCTTACCTCCATGCTATCTCCCGGGCCCCAACTTACCATTTCTTAACTTAACTGAGTATTATACAGATCAGAATTATCTATGTGGAAAATGATCACATAGCAATCTTTTCCAGAATCTTTTTCTTCAGTCTGTCATGTTTTGTTTTGGTTTGTTGTTACTTTTTAGTTGGGGTCACACCCTCTCTTGGCTCTGCACTCAGGAATTATTATTGGTGGTTCTGTGACAATAATATAGTATGCCAGGGAATGAATCTGGGTCAACAGAGTGCAAGGCAAGCACTCTAACTGCTGTACAATCACTCTGGCTTCTAGTCTGTTTTTGCAAGTAATTACTGGGAAAGATCTCTATTTTCATATTTAACTGTGTGAAAAATAAGAAAAATGTTTTAGACCTTTTTCTATATAAAATATTACAAATGGTTAAGAATATGTTTGCTTGTCTCATACAATAACTCTGGTATTATTTTTACCTTAGGAGCCAAGAGATTTGGGTATATGCCTAACATGTAGTCCAACCAACTTAATTACCAGCACCATTTGCATGGTACCTCGAGTTAAACAGGATTCAGCTCTGGAGGCCTTCATAATTGCGGATGTGGCTTTGGGGTTCCGATACCATTTCATGGCCCAGGTACTACAGGCACCACCAGGAAGAAAGTAAAGCAGTTGTCTTGCACAAAGCTGACCCAGATTATATATCCGCACCACATATGGTTCTACAAACACTATCAGGAGTGATCCCTGAGCACTGCTGGCTATAGCCCAGAACAAAAATTAAATAACTTTTCTATTAAATAAGCCTTTCTGTGTGGGTGGACAAATATAATTACAAAATATCTGGTCTTTGCTATTTGAGTTACCTACTCATGATGGTCATCTGAACTCCCTTTCTTCTTGAAGTTCTTCTCCTTCTACATTCACTTTTCTTTCCAGAGGACTACACAGAATCTGACTTCAAGAAAGCCAGTTGATACAGAGAACTTTAATATAAATCAATGTATACCATTTTGTACCACTCATTATACGTGCACAATCAAGTTTGGAAGTATTAAGAAAAAAATAGAAGGCAATAATGTTTCCATAGTAAAATATTTATTAAAAGAAACAAACAAAATAATAAATTAACCCAATAGTAAAAATATACTACTATATAATCACAATGTAAACAAATTCATATTATAAAATTAATAAATACAAAATAATTTAAGTCTTATAAATATAAAAAATAAATACACATGTAAATAAGTAAATTGCAGCATGGTTATTTGTAATTGCTGGTAAAATTGTGAAATACTCCTACAAACACTTGACAAAACATTTGTAGTGTCACGATTAAAAAGTATGTGTCTTTGGATATGACAGAATGCATGGAAGTTCATGAGAAATAGTTCCGTGTTGCGCCAGGCATCAGTCTTTCCTCATTAATCTTTCCTGTAACCTGGTTGATGAAGAGAAAGATCTCATGATTTCCAACCTGACAATTTCCCAGGCGCAAAGGCTGTGTTTCTTCTTTTGCAGATAGACGGTGATTCTTCGGAAGTATTTCCTGAAAGCCAACAGGAAGTTCTCCTTGATCAGAGGAGAGTCCTCCTTCTGTAACTCCTGTGTCAGACAGGCCTCCAAGTCCATGAGTTGTTGATCAAGGCCAGAGCAAAACTGGTCTAGGAGGGTCTCGTTCCACGCAGTATAAGAATCTTTCCTGCTGAAGAGGTGCAAGGTCTGTTGGACTATATCATAGAGAACAAACATGCCTTGAGCCTTCTGGAATTGACTGCCGTCAAATGCCTCCTGAGGAAATCCAAAGTCATGTCTGTCCTCCAGGCAGGACACAGGGTTGATTCTTCTCATTTGTCTCAGAAAAAGCCGAGTCTTGCTTTTTAATAATCGATGGGGCTCCGACAGGTCACATCCCAGAGAGCAAATGAAGCTACAACTGAGTACCAAGAATGCCATTGGTAAGGAAGTTGACAAAGCCATGGTAGTTCTTGCAGAAGTTATAGTCAAGCTAAAGGCTGTTCCTGTGAGTGCTGCTATCTAGGTTCTCTGACGAACTGCCTTTGTGAAAGGGTCTTATATAGGAGCATATTGCTTTCCATTTTCTGAATGCTGCTCTTAATTTCCATTTCTATTTTTTTGTTTCCCTTTATCTTCTTTCTACTTGATTGTAAAGTGGTATTTCTCAAAGCTGTTTTGGTTTTCATTTTTTAATATTACTCTTTTCACTTCCCTCAAAGTTTTTTAAAATACCTTTTCCCTAATTGACTCTTCATGAAACTGTATTAATATAATAGTACTGTTTACATATGTTCTTTGGTATATCTCTAGTTATTTGTATAAAGGAAAAATTTAGTGTTCACAAAATAAGTTGACAATAATAAAAATATTTCAGCTCAAAGGCCAGTTAAAAGTCATTCATATTTAATATTATGGTTAAATTTGCAGAGACTTATATTTTTGTAAATATATCAGGTCAAAAATTAATATACATACTAATATGTACCTATATAATGGTATGCTAATTTTTTTCAGAAATTAAAAAATCATGTACATATTTTGTCCATTTATTTTTCGACATGTTTTATAGGTACCTAAATTTTGATTTTGCTTTATATAACAAAATTGTTTGGAATTTCACTAGTTACAACTTGGCACCCAAGTAATTTAAAATTTTAAAATTAAAATGTTTCATATTTGTTCTATATTTAAATTTTTTCACATTTGTTCTATATTGTAAATTATTTTTGACATGATTATCTGTTGAACAACTTTAGTAAACTGGAAAATATAATGTGAACTGTTTAATTCTGAATGTTACCACAGATTCAGAGAACTAATACTCAAACATAAGTTATGGATAGCCTCAATAGTAGTCAATAGTTGAATTTTTCCACTCTGGAGAAGTTCATATTTTCCCTCGGACACGTTTTTTTCCTCTCTCGTTTTCTTCCCTCACCTCCCATTTCTCTAAGTAAATTTATTTAGATAAAAAGGTTTTGCTTTGCTAAAAAATTGTCTTAAAAAAGAAATCCAATAGCATTACTCACCTATACAGTAAAATGAAATCATGCAACTTGCCACCTGTGGATGAATCTGGAAGCTATCGTGCTAAGTGAAATCAACCAGAAAGGGGGGGGGGGGAACATACATAATGATTTCTCTCAAATGTGAGATTTAAAGAAACAATAAAATGTGTAGACCCTTTCAGCCAACTAGAGTCAATATCCATCTTTATGTTGTGTTCAGGACTAAGGAAGTTTCCCCCAGCTGATGACTGGGAAAAACAGGTCCCAGGCTAATAACCAGAGACATTATTCCATTCCAACAATGCCTACATAGGACAAGAGAAACTGGGATACATGCAGATTGGCAGAACATAGCAGAAGTATAGACAGGTGGAGGGGTCAGGGATAAGATAAGCATAAATATTGGGGCTTAGGAATGTTTCAGGAGAAATAGTAATTTTTATTTGACTTTTAATTAATTTATTTGTTTTTGTTAATAATAATTTTCATATTTAAGCACCATAGTTACAAAAATGTTCATAGTTGAGTTTCTGTCATCAAATGTACACTACCCTTCACCAGTGTAACTTTCTGACTATCAATGTTCTCATTTCCCTTTTTCCCCATCCCCTACCTGTCTTCAAGATAGGCATTCTACTTCTCTCTCTTACTATCATTGTCATGGTAATTGTTGGTAGAGTTATTTCTCTAACTACGCTCACCACTGTGTGTAGTGAGCTTCATATCCTGGGCTAGTCTTTCCAGCCCTCATCTCTATTGTCTCTGGTTATTATTACCATATGGTCTTTTATTTTTACCTAAATCCCACAGATGAATGAGACTATTCTGTGTCTGTTTCTCTTTCTCTGACTCATTTTACTCAGCTTAATAGTCTCCATGTCCCTCCGTGTATAAGAAAATTTCATGACTTAATTTTTCCTAAAAGCTGCATAGTATTCCATTGCATAGATGTACCACAGTTGTCTTAGCCAGTCATCTGTTGCTGGGCATCTGGGTTGCTCCCAGACTCTAGTTCTTGTAAAAAGCACTGTAATGAACATAAGCATGCAGACAGACTTTTTGTACTGTGTTCTTGTGTTCCAGAGGTACATCCTTAAAAGTGATATTGCTGGGCCAAATGTGAGCTAAATTTCTAGTTTTTGAGGACTATCCATATTGTTTTCCAGAAATGTTGAACTAGATGGCAATCCCACCAGCAGTAAATGAGAGTTCCTTTCTCACCACATCCACACCAGAAATAGTTGTTCTTGTTCTTTGTGATGTGTGCCAGTCTCTGTGGAGTGAGATGATATTCACTGTTGTTTTGATTTGTGCTTTTTTGTTTTGTTTTGTTTTGTTTTGTTTTTGGGCCACACCCGGTGACGCTCAGGGGTTACTCCTGGCTATTTGCTCAGAAGTCGCTCCTGGCAGGCACGGGGGACCATATGGGGATCGAACCAAGGTCCGTCCTAGGTTAGTGCAGGCAAGGCAGGCACCTTACCTCCAGCGCCACCGCCCGGCCTCTGTTGTTTTGATTTGTATTTCCCTGATGGTCAGTGATGTGGAACATTTTTTCATGTGTCTTTTGGCCATCTGTATTTCTTCTTTGAGGAAATGTCTGTCATTTCTTCTCCCCATTTTTTGTTTTCTTCTTGTTTAGTTCTTCAGTACCTTGTATATCTTAGCTATTAGCCCCTTATCTGTTGGGCATTGGGTGAATAGTTTCTCTCATGGCTTTTGTATCCTAGGCTCTATTCCCTTTGAGGTGCAGAAGCTTCTCAGCTTAATATATTCCCATCTGTTTATCTCTGCCTCCACTTGTTTAGAGAATACTATTTCCTCCTTGAAAATGCCTTCAGTCACAATGTCATGGAGTGTTTTGCCCACATTTTATTCTATATACTTAAAGTGTCAAGTCTGGTGTCAAGATCTTTAACCATTTTGATCTGACCTTTATGCATAGTGTTACATAGAGGTCTGAGTTCGATTTTTTTGCATGAGGCAGACCAGTTGTTCTAACACTACTTGTTGAAAAACTAATTGATTGTATGCCTAGAGGTCATTCTATGGACATTCAAGTGTATTACATTGATCTGAGAGGTTCTGTCTTTATTCCAGTATCATGATTCTTTTCATGACCATTGCTTTGTAGTACAATTTAAAGTTGGGGAAAGTGATGTCTCCTATCTTCTTTCTCTTAATGGTTGCTTTAGTTATTTGTAGGCATTTATTGTTCCAAATGAATTTCAGGAGTGCTTGATCCACTTCTTTGAAGAATGCCATTGGTATCCTTAGAGAGATTGCATGAAATCTGTACAATGAATGACAGAGAAGAAATAGACATTAAAAAAACAATCCCATTCACAATAGTACCACAGAAACTCAAGTATCTTGAACTCAACTAAAGATGTGAAGGACCTATACAAAGAAAACTACAAAACACTGCTTCAAGAAATAAAAAAGGGCAAAAGGAAATGGAGATATATATCCTGTTCATGGATTGGGAGGATTAACTTCATTAAAATGGCAATACTTGCCTGTAATCAGACCTCTCTGTAGGGGAAGAGGGAAGTCCTAGAGTCAAGCCTGTTTAGTAACCACTAATCTTGGTCAGATGGTGCCCCTTTTTGTGCTTTCCTTTCCCTTCTCTGGAGCAGTGTCTCTCTGAAGCTTTAGCTTCAAGGAGAATTCCCGGAATAGTTGCTCTGTGGGTTTATGGCTGCCAGGTGGTTCAGAACGGAACAGCATCACCTGGAGGAGATCCTATAGCAAAGGAATAATAAAAAAATCAAAGACAGCAGTACCTGAGAACTAGTTTCCATAATTTGACTTATCAAAGGGACGATGAATTAAGGTGGTTAGGAGAGAACCCTGAGACAAAGATGGAGGAAAGTAAACACCCTGCAGGTATGTGGACTTTGGAACATTGTACACATGAAACCCTATCATTAGCATTATTGTAAATCAATTTATATATAATTATAATATAAAATAAAACAAAGTTAACCCTAAAAAATTAGTCAATACCACTTTATAAGCAAATAAAGATGACTCAGAAGATGAACTTGAGAGTGAACATCTAACAGTAGTTCACTGAAGAGTGAATGACTTCAGTGAACTACATGACATTTATTTCATTGAGCTCATCTTATATAAATTTAGTGTCTTTAAGTTTAACATGAATACTTCTTGTTTGATATATGAGAAAACCCAAAGAGAACAATAGATACTAAGGAATACTGCATTTTGAATAAGTTTAAACCATTTTAAAATTGTGTTTATGGTTCCTTACCTTAAGCGTTAGAGTACTCACCTGTCTTGTAAATTTGTTCATATCTTCAGGTACTAAATTTGCCCTCTTGCAAGCAATAGCATTCTCCAGTGAGAATATACCACTTAGAAGATATCATCAATTTGAATTTTTCCCTTTAACATCAGATTTTCTAAGGAATTTCAGAGGTTTCATTCCAGTCCATTTGTTTTAAAGGAAAAGAAAATGTCTATGTAAAATTAGAGCCAGAGGAAAAATTGGTCTTTGTCAGGTTCACAATTAACTTTAAGAACCCTTTCTGAGGCCGGGCGGTGGCGCTGAAGGTAAGGTGCCTGCCTTACCGCGCTAGCCTTGGACGGACTGCGGTTCGATCCCCCGTGCCCCATATGGTCCCCCAGGCCAGCCAGGGGCGACTTCTGAGCGCATAGCCAGGAGTAACCCCTGAGCGTCACTGGGTGTGGCCCAAAAACCAAAAAAAAGATCCCTTTCTGACTCTTCTATTTGTAGATAATTGATTCCCTCAGTCTTGAGGCTTTTCTCCCAAATGGTAGCTGCCATAGTTCAAATGTAGTATCATGCTACCCAGATGAATATGCTGAAATTCTAGTGTGTGATGTGATCATACTAGTAAGTGTGACCTTACATGACGCTTAGATCAAGAATGAGTTTCGTGGTCTTGTAGAAGGACTTCAGAGACACCAATCGCTACTCCCTGATTATTAGAAAACAATGACAGCCTAAGACTAGAAGAGGGAATTTTATCTGATCATGTTCAAGCCATGAGCTTGTGATCCCAGACCCCAGAACTGTGAGCATTTTTACTGTTGATAATGTTTCCCAGACTGTAGTGTTCTACCACCACATCCACTTCTAGACTAAGGAAGCAGATCATCTTTGGTGAAATCTACTGGTTAGAAACTAGACTGTATCTCTCTCACTGTGATTAGCACCAGTCCCAATTTAATTATGACAGGTATTCCTGGCTGTGATGAAGACTAGAGAGTAGTTTCTCCAGAACTGCTAGGCTGTGCTCAGTACTGAAGAGTGAACATCTACTTGATGGGAAACAGGTGCCTTGACTCTTCTGGATTTGGTGATATTGCCTCTTTTCCATGTGTATGAAGGATGATATGCAGTTATCTCAGACGCATGAGGGTTTCCCTCTTTCCAGCCTCTGGATCCTCCCCCCCCCTTTTTTTTTTCTAGTGAAGGGAGATAATCATTAAATGAAATTTACTTAGATGTGAAGGGAGAGATAAAAAGGAAATATATATTAAAGAAAGAGGTTTGGTTTTAAAATATATATTAAAGAGTGAAAAATACAGAGACATAGAAAAAAGAAGTGAGAAACATAATCAAGAGAAGTCATGGAGGTCTGAGACAGCAAGCCCCAAGTGGCTTTGGAAAAGAAGTTTTATGCTAATCCCCTAAATGATTTTATCCTGGAGTTCTCTCCATTCATAGAAGTTAATTTCTTAGGTTATTACAGGAAAGGCCATGCTCTGTTGATGATCTTTTCATTATCACTCCTGTACATACTGCTACAGTTCCCTTTTCTGTGTCCCTCACCTCCAACTCTACCCCCAAACTTCCTACAGACTTTCAAGTCTCTGGGCATTTATTTTTTCCCTTACTGTTTCTTTATAACCCGTTTATAAGAGATCATTCTAAGTTTGTCTTTCTCTCGTTGACTAACTTCATTCACGTTGATATTCACCAGATTCATCCACTTTACAGCGAATGCTATGATTTTATCTTGAAAATCGTGGTCAAGACAATGTGCCCTTTTTCTTGGCTGGTACCCTGGAAATTGAGATTCTGCAGATGGCCCCACAAGAGAGTGCAATTTCCGGAACGCACTGGGATAGTTTGGAGACAATGGTCGACTTAACTGCTCAATAACCGAAGCCTCCAATACAGCAGAGAACCACGTTGTGCTGCTTTTATAGCACTAGTACGTAGGGGACATTGTGTGCGCAATCCTCGCAGCAAATGAATCAACTTTTCAAGGCTGGCAATCAGGGCATGTTGAGTGGGTTGCAGAGTTTCGTATAGCTCTGGCTCGTCGCAGTGATTCAGTCACTCGAGTTAGTCGATGGTCCTGGGGGAAATCTACGTTGCAAAAAATCCCTAAAGGCTGTGTGCTCCCAAGGGCTACTGTCCCCAAGTCCTGAGAACTTTTTCCACTTTCCCACGTTCTAGGGCATGCAAGTACTCAGATGCTGAAAGGTAGGATGAGATAGGAAACAATGTTAGATTAGATTAGATTCTTCCTATGTTCATCTTTTATTAACTATATACTATCTTTTTTTAATATGACAGTATTGTAAAACAACTTACTAAAGGGCATTTCTAATATTGAAATATTTAGTTTTGTTAATAAAAAATGACATGATTTTAAAATTATATTAGTAAACTTTCTGATACAAAATTTTAGCATCCATGTTGAACACGATTTTTAGTATATTAAATGTTTAATATTTAATGTTAATATTTAAAATTTTTCAATATGGAAGGGGAGACAAACATATTTTCAATGTTTAGCTATTTTAAATGTAGGACACAATTTTTAATATTTTATTTAAGCAGTTAAATAGAATGTTATCAAATATTATATTGTAAATATATATTACATTATGTAATATTTTATTTGACCTAAATACAATATTAAATAAAAGATATAAAACTGTATCTAAGGGATCTGAGAGCTAGTACAGCAAAGAAGGTGCTTTCCTTGAATATACAGTGTATATGGTCACGCCAAGTACAATCATGAGTGTCCCTTAGACTTGCACGCACAAGTTCAAGACCAGGAATAGCTCTGACCAACCATGAATGTGGCCCCATAGTATTTTAATATTATAACCCATGCCCTCCCTTATCTTTATTTTGCCTATATTTTACTTATATCAAAACATGAATTCAATACAATTTTGCTTTCCTAGTTCACTGGAAACAAATTCCTTAAAAATTTCAAGGTCATTTTAATACTATCAGCAGGCAGAACTAACATGCTTAATAATTTCTCATCGCTCATGTCTACCTCAGACACAATTCATTAAACTCATGTTACTAAAACATCATTCCCAAGACCCCACTGTGACTGTATTGTTAATAAGGGGAGCTGGGAAGCAATGTGTATTGTGTGTGTGTGTGTGTGTGTAGAATCTGATGTTGAATTATAATCTGTTGGCTTAAAATAATATGCTGTTATACACCAATCTTACCTCAGTAAAAATGGATACTCCAATACAAGAAGAGCAGTTGGCTTTTCAATGAAGCAGTAAGGATACTTAGCAGGAGAAACTTCAATATTTTGGGGTAAGAATTCCTTAAACTAATTCCTCATACCTCAATTGCACCCTCTCTTTCTTTGAATCCTGGGACTTTCTAGAGCAGTCATGAGTTGTCTTCATTCAAAACTTTTCATATTTTCTTCAGTAAAGCAATGTGACATTAATCTTTATCTTGCATTGAGATTTTATTTATTTTAACTTCTAGGAATATTGTCTCTTTAATGCCATGCACGTGGGAAGTACTACTTACTCTCTAGTGCTATATACAAAATGGCTTTTAGATTAGTTTTATGGTTTCTATGGCTAAAAACTTAGAAATGTTCCATTATGGTAGATAATAAACAGATAATTTTCTGTCTTCCTGGTGTTTACTACTTGCGAAAAAAATTGTGCCTTGAAAGCAGAGAAGTGTGAAAT
>PVKC010011924.1:22500-24289 GCA_004027635.1 Crocidura indochinensis | reverse complement strand
GTTTTGATTTCAGGCTATCTAGGAATAAGATCAATGAGAAAATTAATAGGAACTCTACCAGACTCAATGGGTTTCTGATTTTATGGAAACTACATTAGTTCAGTATTCTAGATAGAATATTTTATTCCAAGATTTGAAACAAAATGCGTGTTTATTGCTTAAGAAATTTATTTATATTCAATGTTTTCTAAGAACAAAAGTCAAATAATCAAATTATTTAAAAAGTAAGAATAGATACAATCAGAATTCTGTGTAAAGCTGGCATACACATATACATATTCTATATTTGTTATTTCTGATACAAATATATCAGAAAAATGAAACTCAGGAGTTATTCCTAGCTGTGCACTTAGAAGTCACTCCTGGTAGGCTCAGGGGACCATATTTTATGCTGGGATTCGAACTGGTGTCTGTCCTATGTTGGCCACATGCAAGGCAAATGCCTTATCACTATGCTATCGCTCTGGCCCTGTAGTTTTAATTCTTATAACCCAGGAATGATATTTGCATTTTTGTGTTTTCTTAACATAATGATTATTACTTTTCTCATACTGTGCCTGATAGTTTTCATTCATTAAAGAAGATGGGTCATATTTAGATTTTGTATATAAAACTTTCCTTCAAGTAGGATTGGAACAATAGCACAGAAATAGGGCATGCAGCCAACCTAGGACAGACTTGGTTCAATTCCTGGCACCCTATATGGTCTCCCTAGCCTACCAGGAGCAATTTCTGAGGGCAGAGCCAGGAGTAACCCCTGAGCACACCTAGTATGGCCAAAAACACACAACGCAAAACTTTCCTGCAAGTGAAGGAAGCCAAGGACACTAAAAAAATTTCTCTTGGCAATAAAATATAAAAATTGGATGTAACCCATGACTTCTTAAAATGTATGATTTTTAATGAAAACTTCTTAGCTGTGTAAAGGTGTTTATATTTACAAAGGTAAGGTATCCATATCTATGTTACCATTATATAATAATAATAATAATAATTTGAAAATGATTGGTTTTCTGTTTATGAAGCACCTACCCATAATAATTTGTTTAAAAAAAAGTTACAGTTATATTAATGGGAAAGTCCAAGTAGGTCCATGTCATCCCACTTTGGAACTTTCTTAAAATCTTGTTTTCACTTACTTTTGTAAAAATACTCTTTATAAGAATAATTTCTCTAAGAAAAAAAATAAAGATAATATTATATATCTTCTCAATAAAGAAAGTAAATGTTTTAAGAAGGTGAAGAATGACTAAATATTCTAGAATATTTAATATTAAAACACTACAATTTATAAATTTGTCTTTTTACAAGTTAGACAAAGAACTACACGGTAAATGGATATTAGGCTCACATTTTATTTGAAAACATTTAAATTTAACTCTTCTCATAGTAAATTTCCATCACTCCTAATGCCCTAATGTTTCTTGGAAACCTACTAGCAAAATCAGTTTAAATGAGTGTGAAAATGCTTAGCAACAAATTTGAGAAAAAATAGTTGTGAGAAATGTGTGATGGTGCACACTTAGCATAGATGAATTGACTCAGCATTTAGGACTCAGAAGTCATTTTTCCATGTGTCCTATCTGGTAGAGATAGGTGTGGTTTCATTAGAATCCTAAATCATAAAATAATGAGGCATAAAATAATGTCAATTATGTCCTCAATGGTCATACTGATGTGTAGGGGCTTTGGGGTTGGGCAGTTATGCTACTTTTGTGGAATACACGAAGTTTCTATTGAAGTTTAATGTAATTGTCTTTCTCCAGTATGGTCCTACATCCTCTTTGTT
>PVKC010011924.1:0-17500 GCA_004027635.1 Crocidura indochinensis | reverse complement strand
TAAATACAACAAAATAACCTTCATAAAATATAACTTTTCTCCATTTACACTTTTTTAAAGGATTAGTCTCCTATGCTTTTCAAGCATAGGAATCTGTGAAATAACTCCTAACATGGACAGATTCATTTTTAATACATAAATTAAGAGACTGGAGAGTTTTAACTCAAGTCCAGGCTCTAAACAAGGAATATTCTTGTTTACTTTAAAAATGGAAACAACATATTGTTCCATTATAATTGTTAAAAAGTTAGCTTTACAAACATGGGCATTTTAATTTAAAAAAATTCTTAACAAAACTATACAGTGTACAAATTACTGTCTACAAGGTAGGCGGTTCATTAAGAAGACCTTTCGCTCTTCTTGCTACTTGCAGCTTCACAGATTCATTCACATATATTTTTTTAAATGGAGCTGCCCACCTGAACATTACCCCATAACTATATTGCTATAATTAAGATTTTTGCCATGTCTTTATGTACAGTCTCCTTCACTGCCTTGTATCTATTTTTCTTTCCTTAGACAAGCCTCAAATGCTCATGTCACTCCCGAGGAAACACTTCAGAGGCACTGTGAATGGTGGACTGCAAAGCAAAGCAACAACAGCTCACTAGTGCCCCATGTCCAGGGGTGTGGCTGGTGACACCGCCTTGACAGAAGCCTTAGGGTGAAAATCACCATCCTGAAACTCTGCAGTTCTGGGTAAGGTAGGGGCGTGCAAGACTTGCAAATGTGGGGCCATTAGTCAGAATATACTTCCTGGTAAAAGAGGAGGAGGCCAAAAATAGATTTGAGATTATTCAAAGATAGATAGATAGATGATAGATAGATAGATGTAGATAGTAGTATTTTAATAGTTTTAATCTCCAAAAGAAAAGGAGAAAAATAATCACTTGGTGAAAGAAAACAAACAAACAAACAAAAAACCAGAAACACTTGAAATAGGCCTTTGTATTCAAGAGGCAGGCAGGAATACCCACAGTGTGTAATTTATTTAGCTAGAACTGCTCATTCTCTGGCAAAAAGGAGAGTGAGTCTGCCCTTCAGAAATACTGCGTGTCCTGTAAGGTTGATTAGTTCCCCTAGTAGGTCAGAGATAAAATAGAGAGCTTGGCTGAGATGATCTGTGTTCTACCAGGGCAAGTGTCACAGAAATGACTAGAACCCACTTTTGCACTTGCGCTGCAAGGATTCTGCTGTGCTATTCTGCATTTGGGACATCAAACTGAATGTGTGAATCAAATACAATTTTCAGGCTCATAAGCATTGTTCTACAGTATTCCTTATTAATGATACTATGAGAACAATGGGAAGTTCATTTTATTAGGCCAAGATCGTGGGGACAGGGTGTCAGTGTGAGGCCCCTCAATACCGCCCCTCCAACAGCATGGGCCACTAATTCTGAAAGATTTGCCTTGTAGTAATGCATTTCCTCTATGGAACTGAGAGTTGCTGGACAGAAAGGGCAAAAATACTCTCCACTCTCCTTCATGCCTTCAGGGGAAAATAAATCAAATGTATACTTGAGGTACTATTCCTTGGGAAAAAAACTCTCTCTATATCTAATAAGTTTAACTTATCCACAGGAAAATTAATTTTCCAAAATTCTGTACTTTTTCTCTGGTTCTCGAGGGAAGTTAAATAAAAACTAAATGAGATTTAACTATTTTTTGTTTCTTAAAATTAAGCTTTGATTTTCATTTGTAATCTAAATACATCTTATTTATTTCTCTGTTCAACCTTTTGGATCTACAGAAAATCTAAGACACTGCCATCCATTTGAAAAAGAGTCAAAGCAAATGAAAGTTTCTCATTCAAAGAAATGAATATAGGGGTAGGAGAGTGGCAGGGAAAGACAAGGGAGCACTCCTCCCTTCAGGGGATGTGTTTAGCAGGAGAAAATTACACTTGTGTTGTGAAACATGCCAAAGTGGGAAACAACCACTATGTGGACATTTCAACCACTATCATAGCCAAATAGGAGACCAGCTCACTCCCCACTGTGGATCTGAAAGTTTTAAGAACAATGACCATCCCAAGCAAAACCAGGTAAGACAGTTTGTATAAGTCAAGTCTGCCTCCAGGAGAACATATGGTGTTTGCTTGCTCTTACTATATTGTTAGGAAAACCAGAACTGAATTCAGCTTGCACCCCAGGTAGGGATTTAGAGAAAGGGGAAACCTGTGGAAGTTGAAGTTTGTCACAGTAGGCAGAACAGTCGCTTTGCAGCCCAGGCCCATCGCAGGGTGCACTGCTTCACAGCTACACTGTAAAGTGTTACAAATCCTCCCACCCACCCAGAATATATATATATATCTAGATATATATATATGTATATTAAAAAAAATCCCCTGTCCATCTCTCAGTACACAAAAGGACCTCATCACACTGCAAAAATAGCAGTACCCACTTTGGTCAATTAAAACAAAGGAACAAACAAAAAAAAAAGCATACATTATTTTTTTTAAATCTGTGTACTTACCTATAATAACCAATACAGCTAAAAGCACTACCTACATAGGCAAAACTTGGTATTGCATAATTCGTATAAATTTGAGACCCCTCCCCCCGAAATATTAATTGGAAGATGAAAAACATGAAAGGTTAATAGAAAAAACACCAAAATACTGAAAATATTGCTGGTCGATTACAACTTTTAAGCGGCAACTATACACAGCCATGATATGCTTTATAAATGTGAGATAAAGGTATAACTGTCTAAAAAATCCATGATGTCACACATTTTTCTTCGTCTGGAGTACAAAATATTTTGTCATAAAAATGGTAAAGATTTAAAATGATAATAAATGCAGCAAAACAAGTGTAGTGATGTCACTTTTGTTTGTGTGTGTGTGTTTTGTTTTTTTGTGTTTTTTTTTGTTTTTTTTTTGTTTTTAGATTTCAAGGCAAGGCACGTAATGTGGACATTATATCTTCGTGCAAATTAGGATTACTGGAAAGAGTATTTTTAATTAAAATTTAAAGAGACATAGAGGCAAAATGTGTCTGCCCATGCACACTACAGATCTGTCGATACAAGAAATTTGTTGAACAAGGCTAATGTCTGAAAGCACCATGCAAGTTTTCAGCACCCTGATTACATCTGTTTCCTCAAGAGTGCACTTTCACATCCTACACCTTGGCTTTCCCAGTTTGTAAACTGTAAGCTTTACCCTTGTGACATGGATTTGCCTGCCTCTTTGTCTCTATGATGCAGATTTTATAGAACCTTATGTACACCCTATGGGTTCTTGATGCAACCAGTAATTTTAAATAAATAAATTCTACCTCCAAGGAGGCTGCAGCTAAACCAACATAAGTGCTGTGTTTTCATTACTTTTTTTTCTCAAGCACATGATTTGTCTTGATTTAATGCCTTTTTAAATGCCCTCAAAAACTGAGGGGAAAATAAATTCGTTCAAAATTATTTTAAATTCTTTTTAATCCCCTCAATTTAGAGTCCAAGGGCTGAAGGACTTATAATCATGATTCCCCTTTAGATATAAATTTATAAATTGCACTTGCCTCTGTTAAGTGTTTCTTTTGTGGGGAAAATATTATATTAATTTTTACTGTTGCATGCAGAGATAACACTTCACCTACATAGAGGCATTTCTTCCATAGAGCCTTTGTGTTCAAACTGTTTTTTTTCTTTTTTTCTTTTTTTTCTTTTTTTTTTCTTTTCTTTTTTTTTCTTTTTTTCTGTTTTTTTCTTTTTTAAGATTTCAAACTGGTTTACACACTGGAAAAGGCTGAGTTAAGGGCCAAAATTTATAAATCTGTACTGATAACTAAAGGCTACAGAGAGATTTTATATATGTAGTTTTAAGTTTTAGAAATCAGAGTGCTTATAAAATGGCTGGCTCATGGCTCTGTCCCCCAGCACCTCTGATGCTGCCTCCTAGCCTTCGTTGGTGAGATAACCAGGAATAGTGATTCCATGCGTAAACAACAAGAATACTAAACCAATAAAACTAGCTTATCATGCAAATATTAAGGCATCTAGAAAGTCAGTTAAAATATATTGTCATAGAGACAGAACATCTATTTCCCAGCGGACTTCTTGTAACAAAGGCTACTTTGCAGGGGCTGCGATCTACCATCAGTGAAATATCATCGACCCTTTTTATGTCATTACAGTTTCAACCTTAAGGGAATTAGTGATTGTAAGTGCTGCAATTGCTGGTCTATTATCTTCTTTCTTCATTTTCTTTCCTTTCTCCCTTTTTGTTTTGTTTTGTCCAGTCTTCCTCTTTGCTTTAATTTTTTTCTTAAACTATAGTTGCATTTCATTTTCCCTCAGTTGCTTGTTTCTGCTTGAAGGAAAGGTTCTCCAATTATATTCAAACTGTAATTTTGGACATTTGCCGGTAGGATGGGTGTCCTATTTGAAACTTGGAAAGGAACCAAGCTAGCCCAGGTACCAGGACTGTTGAAAGGCGAGGGGCAGGAAGGAAGAAAGAGAAAAAGAAAAAAAAATACAATGTTAAAATATTTACAATATTGGGAATACAAATTCCATAAGTATAAAATTTCTATTTTAACTTTAAAATATTACAGTCTAATATGACATGTTATCATGACACAGGCTAATCTATAAATACTATACATATCAACTATCTGGCCCATTTCTTTTACAAAGTATAATATTGGAGTAGAAAAACCAAGAATGAGGGTTCATAATCTTCCTAAAATATTTGATCTACTTTGAAATAATATAAAATTTTTGTTTAAAAAATAAAGAATAAGAAAGTAGAAAATCTACAACATGCCATATACACTGTCAGTTAAATTTTAATCCTTTTTTATTTAATTAGCAAACAATTCATTGAAAAGCTGAATTCTAATAATTGGTCTTTCAATTGAATACAACTAAAAATGTATTTTCATTTTATTAAAATAAAACAGTTTTCTGGAAGGTAAACACATAAAGACCATTTGAAATGATGACACCTATCTGTGAACATCCCTTCTCCATCCCCATCAGTAATACTGTCATATCTGAGGTACTCTAAGTTTGGGATATTGGGGGTTTTAAGTAAACAGATGCTTTCCTTCCCAACTATTTCTAACTTCACTTATGCTAAATTTGGAACTATTTAAACATATAAAAATTTCTCTAATTGCTATTGGCATACTGTCTTATTAAATAAGAATCATATGGAGAAAAAATGCCAATCTTATAAAACAATTCCACATAGAGCATACATTTGGGGGCATAACTAATTGGATATACTGCTTTCTCAACAGTTAACCTCCAATGAATGTCATTTAAGTAACACCAACACTAATAATAATGAAGCAAGAAAATATCAAACTAACAATTTTATACCCAATCTAGTCTTGGTATGGAAAAATTTACTGATTTAATGATTTTATCATTTTTATACTTGGAATCAAGTAAATAGAGATAACTTTAATTACCAATCTTTATCAAGACAATCTAGATCTAGATTCTAGACAATCTCGATCTAGACATTTCTCAAATGGGAACCATATAGTGCACAATACTCCCTCCTCAGTCTAAGAGGGTCTCACAGGTTCATAAATGGGGGAACCACATTTATGATTTGGGACCATAGGCTAACTGGTAAGGCAGGGAGGTCATAGGAAGGAACCAAGGCTGGTAGAGAGCCATACTCTACAGTCAAAAATATGTTGAGAAACAATAATCTAAAGAATCTCCTTTTTTTTCGGGGGTGGGGTGGGCTTTTGACTTTTGGCTTTTGGGATAAACCTGGTAGCAGTCAGGGGTCACTCCTGGCTCTACACTTAGTTATTACTTCTGGCAGGCTCAGAGGGCCATATGGGATGCCAGGGTAGGCTGTGTAGTGCAAATGCCCTACCTGCACTCTGCCCCAAGAACCTCCTTTTTTAATTGCACCTTCAAGGATACAAAAATCTTTATTGAATATTAACATGAAGAAATCATTCTTTTTAAAAAGTTTGATAAAGGGGCAGGTGAGATTATACAGCAGGTAGAACACTTGCCTTACACATGGCTAACACAGGTGCAATAATTGGCACCCCATATTGTTCTCCAAGCCCCTTTTAATGTGATGATCTCTAGGAACTGCTGGGTGTGATCCAAACACCAAAAAAGAATAAGGTGAACTAAAAAACATTTCAACTTGACACATTATTACTTTTACCCAGGCGGTACCTGTATACAACTGTGGCTTATCACTATATCAGTAGGGGCATATATATGTGTTAATATATCAACAAAATTTTTCACAACGACCTTTATTTATGATTAATAAATTGTATGATTAGACTGAGTTTTATGATAGTTCATCTGTATCTTTGGCTTCTACAGTTATCTGGCTCTCAAACACTTTTTTAAATAAACAAATCGACTAAGTATTGCAAATAACATCCAATTATATACTTTTTAAAAACTATCTCATGACTACACATTATTTGGCCCTCTAAAAATGAAAACAAGGCCTCTATGAACTTAGAACTAGAGATGTTTAGTATTAATAAAACTTATTCAAGGATAATAGCATTTATAATAAAAGCATATATCCTTAGTATCTTATGAAAATCATAATTATAATGAGTAAGAATAATTTTTAAAGACCTTTCTAATAGACTTAATTGCTTTCACAAATGGTCTCTTACAACACATATCAACAATTTCTGTGTTCTGCATCATTGATTGGAAAGAAATTTTATACAAAGCAACATAAAACCCACTTTTCCCTTGACCTATAATCCCATTGTACTCTAAATAGTTCTATCACCGAATTTCTTACTTCATAATTTAAAAACCAACTGAAAGGGAAGCTCTGATTAGAATATGACTGTGTCATATCAAGCCATATAGAATGTGGTCAAAGATTATGCTAATGTGTTAAATACAAAATTGGGTATTGTTTTAACTACAAAATTAAGCAGGTATAAGAAACAAAAATACTACCTTAAGTTGATAATTTTTGACAGTAAAATGTCAAGGGATGTGCTCATGCCTTGAAATAGAGAAGCAGGGGTTTGATCTCCAAAATAGCACACCCCTCCTATCCCAACAGAGCCATAAGTAGCTTTAAAGTACTACTGGGTGTGACCAAAAATAAAAAGTCAAAATATTAACAAAACAAAACTGGACAACATCAACATCAAGCAAATTATTATACGGAATCAGAGTCACAAATTATATGGACTCTAGAAATTCAGAGCTTAAATACTTTGGGAAAATCAGTGACATTTCACTGATTGTAGATGTAACATCTTAACTAGAAAAGTCTACCTACTAATAGAAGAAAGAAAATAATCATGACTGGACTTGAGAGATAGTATAGAGTATGGCACTTGCCTTGCATGCAGCTGATCGCAATTTGATCTCTAGCAACACAACCACTGAGCACAACCACTGAGCACAACCACTCAAGAGAAGCCCCTGAGCATGTCCTGGAATCCTATAAACACTCACTAGTGTCCCCAGAAAAACTGCTTATTTTGCAATTGTTTTCTTACACAGTTCTTTAAAAGACTAAATGAAAGATGCTCAATAAAAATAAATTGATGTTGGGGCCAGACAGATAACACAGTGGTAGGGCATTTGCCTTGCATGCAGCCAACCCAGGACCAACCCGGGTTCGGTTCCCCACATCCCATATGGTTCTCCAAGCTCCCCAGGAGTGATTTCTGAGAGCACAGTCAGAGGTAACCCCCAAGTGCTGCCGGGTATGGCCGAAAAAACAAAAAATAGAATTGATGCTAGCAACTAATATAGCTATAGCTGCAGAATACAGAAAATTAAATTTTGATGCTTATTTGAATCTTTCAATCTTCCCAACTATCTAATGACCATGGTAAAATTGCAGAGTATGATATACTTGTCAACAATGCTTATGACTCTTTGGGATGGAGCTAAATTGTGAACATTAACACTATCAAGACCCCATACATAAGTTTTACAGTCTCTCACTACCATTTTGTATTTTAAGTTCAGAGCTACATGGTATAGATATCTTTGTAGCCCCACTGGAAAAAGAATCTGGTAAAACTAATGTATTGAATAGGATAGCAGAAAGAAAAACTTTGAATAAATCAGAATAACCTGTATCATTTCTTTTCTTAATACATCAAATTACAAAGTTTTTAGGTTAAAAATAGTTCTTTCAATATATTTAACTCACTAAATGCCAATGATTACTAATATGAATAAAAACTCACATATTCATCTTTTCATGTACATGCTAGCTAGCAAGATTTCTAATAGATTTTATTCATAATCATGACACTTTATATGAACTATCTTACATTCAATCTAATAATCCTTTGACTATCAAAACATGAATTATTACTGAAAGAATTCAAATACTATGTCCACATATGCTGATCAGCAATATATCTTCAAGAATGCATTCAGTTTGTTTTCATTTCACTTTCCATTGCCAAATCATCATTTTAAGACAAGTAGAATATGCACATGACTGGAACTTTAAAATACATCTTGAGGAAATATGTATCAGGCATACCATTAAAAAGCACAAGTACATTATGAAAATCAGAAACAAGTAAAGCACAAAATATTTTGATACTATCCTAATGCAAAACAGAAATCAGCCTAATAAATTCTACTCTGTGAGTATTACATTATAAAAATGCTCATATAAAATAAAACTTCCATACAAATAAAATGTTTACTATCCTGGATAAATTTTCATGCGGTTCTAACCAAAAGTATAAGTGATTTTCCCCAAAAGGGAAAAAAACAAGCAAAAATATATTGGGCTCTTAAGGTAAATTAATTAGGTAGTTACTGGTCATGCTTAATTTTAAACTGATCACACTACCCCTGAAGCACTGTGTTTTTTTTAGAGCCATCACTTTCCAATAGAAAACAAAATCTCTGGCATTTTTTTTGGCAAAATAGACTCACCGAGTCATGTTGTTTGAGGAACTGAAAAGAAACAGGGACATTTATAAAGTAAAGTAAACTTTTGTGTGGTTCATATGGAGAGAATTTGCACAGAGAAATTTCTAATAACTAGTCTGATGAAGGGCAATGATAAGCAAAGGTGCCATTTCACTGGTTGACATGTTACATTTTCACTTTTTTTAATTTAATTTTCTCAATGAACTCTGGAAATCGCCATCAATTACCCAATTTTAGAGAGGAAACATACTTATAGAAGTTTGGTAATTTGCTCAAACTTATCTATAAAGACCTCTGATATGTATAAATTCTATTTGAGTCCTCTGACCATTTAACTATATCAGATAGCTTCCATGGGAAATTGAACATAGACTAAAAGAGAAAAAATTGAAGAACTTTCTAAAGACAAAATATCTTTGCTTCAGGAGACAATTTCCCATGTTCTACACAAACAGAGCATAAACTATAAAATGTTACTACATAGATTTGTGCACACAATATGTTATTTGTTGTCATCTATTACATACATTACAGAAACTAGGAGATTCAACGCATCTGAAAAATATAGTTGAAGTTTCGGTTGAGAATTCTCTCGCCATCTCATAAAGATTGGGAGGGAGAAGCATTGTAGGGAAAGAGACTCAGTTCTTCCTTTAAAAAATAGTGATACCAGGAACATAGTTCAAAGTGGTGGGGCACATGTCTGGCATGAGGGAGGCACAGAGTTCAATCCTGAATGCCTCTAGATGTATCCCTGGCAGTCTCTTGTAGCCCCAAGCAGCACCACAAATTTTATGAGTCAGATCTGTATCCCCAGGACCCAGTACTATCTTGTGTGTTTCAAGGGTTCCCTGAACAATGTATTTATACAATGTAAGTGTATAAGAAATTGTAATTAAAATCTTAAAATGATAAAAAAAAAAACCCTACATGCTTCTTCTGGATGAATGAAAAAAAGTTGACCTTCGAATCTTCTAAGATTAAGTAGACTCTATAATGTCCAATCTAGTAAAAGCTAAGTTCTAAGCAGACAATGTATCATTTGAAGCTATGCTATACATATGCAATTGGGAACCCAAGAAAAGTATGTCAGGTAAGGCATTTGCCTTACAGGTGACACGTCTGGATTCTATTCCCAGCACCTCATATGGTCCTCTGAGCACCACCAGGAGTGATCCCTGGGCAAAAAGCCAGGAGTAAAACTGAGCATTGTTGCACAAAAACAATAACAACAAAAAGGTATCAGATCCTCAGTTTTTACCCTTATCTTTTTAAGACCATAGAACTAGGTTCTAAATACATATGTATGATTTGCACAAATAAACAAAATCAATGAATACTTCAAATTTTTAGCTCTTAGTTTAGATGATTGAACCAATAAGAAGTATTTCAAGAATATAAAATTTTTATATATTACTCATCTATGTTTATCTGATAATGAGATGAGCAGTTTATTTGCTAAATATTTAGGAAATAATCAAGTATACAGTATACCAATACTTTTTTAAGGAAATCACACCACTCCTTCAGATTTTCAAGAATATTTAATAAGATTTTTCAAGCATATTTAGTTCATCATATTTACTTCAAAGATAATAAATATTCTTGCAAAAATTTTATTTATAATGAAGCATAATTATATGTTTATGCATGCCTTCATTATATATCACTAGCAATATCAATATCACTAAACAATATTCCAGATAGCACTGAGAATAAATAAAATTACACTTTAAGGGATTCTGTTTTAATTCCTTTGTACCAATTTTCCCCCTTTTAATTCTTTTTTAATTTAAAGGATCATGATTTACAAAGTTATTGATAGGAGTTTCAGGCATATATCATTTCAACACCATTCCTACTACCAGTGTTGACTCCTAATAACCAGTGTTCCATAGTCTCATTCCCTTCCCTACACCTCTTCCCTGCCACACTGATAGGCACATTACAAAGTTCAGTGGTTGCAACTTAGATCTCATGTTTTCGGTGTTCTTGCATCTAGATTTACAGCTATACCACTCTCCCACATCACCAATATAACCAAAGCCCCAAGCCTTGTTTCCCTCCTCATCTTACCTACTATGCTATCTTTCCAGCCCAAGACATGACACCTCAAAGGGGATTAGGCCTAGGAGAAACTAAACAACAACCAACAGTGCTCAATGGCTACTCCTAACTTTATGTTCAGGAGTAAACCCTGGCAGTGCTAGGTGAACACATGCACTCCTTGGTACTAACACAGGCTTAGCCAAATGAATCACATGAAAAAGAATAATCTTATCTCCTGTACTAGGAGATAAATTTAAAAGGCTTCACATAAAGGTCACACACCCCATTTTTTCTCACACAAATCATTTGGTATAAAGTATGTGATTTATTGAGGTAAATCTGGTAATTCAAAATGAAACTCACTTCAGGGGCCCGGGAGATAGCATGGAGGTAAGGCATTTGCCTTTCATGCAAAAGGTCATCGGTTCGAATCCCGGTGCCCCATATGGTCCCCCGTGCCTACCAGGAGCAATTTCTGAGCATGGAGCCAGGAGTAACCCCTGAGCACTGCCGGGTGTGACCCCCCAAAAAAAATTCTTAAAAAAAAAATGAAACTCACTTCAAGCACAAGACCCAGAGTTCCATGCTAGATAACACCTGCTATCCTGATACTCTACTGTCAGATCTGGTCCTAATTAGCTTTAGTGGGTACCACAGGGCTATAGTTTGGGCAGTAGAAGCTGTACAGCAGGACCTAGTATCATTGAAAGCATATTTATTGGCCCTGTGTACTGTGCCTGCAAAACACAAAAGTTTTGGGGCCGGACCAATGGCACAGTGGAACATTTGCCTTGCACGCAGGTGACCCAGGATGGACCACGGTTCCATCACCTGGAGTCCCATATGATCCCCTGAGCCAGGAGCAATTTCTGAGTGCAGAGCCAAAAGTAACCTCTAAGTGTCACCACGTGTGACTCTTCCCCCAAAAAAAAAACCACACAAAAATTCCTTGGAAGAAATGCATAGATATTACTTGGGTTTTCATATATTTTTAAATGATTAGATATCATTATATATTAAATATATATTAAAACCCCCCAAAATACCTTACAAATGCATGTTTGACAGCATTTGTTATATTGTCTTTTATTTGGCAGGTGCAACTCTGTGTTTAACCTACCTAAAAGCTTTTACTTTCGGGGCCCGGGAGATAGCATGGAGGTAAGGCGTTTACCTTTCATGCAATAGGTCATCGGTTCGAATCCCGGTGCCCCATATGGTCCCCCGTGCCTGCCAGGAGCAATTTCTGAGCATGGAGCCAGGAGTAACCCCTGAGCGCTGCCGGGTGTGACCCAAAAACAAAAACAAAAACAAAAAAAAAAACAAACAAAAAAGCTTTTACTTTCCATAACAAATCTCTGAGAAAATGGCCATTTTATTTTTTCTGATTTTACTGAGGAAATGAAGCTAGGAATGAGGAGAATTGACCAATTCATAATGCTATTGTGTTGCAGATTTCAGGATTCTGACTCTAGCCATGTATGTCTTTATCCACTATCCTGAATCCCTTTCTATAAACTATACCTTTAATACCAAGACAAGAATGCATATTATCCTTGAAATAGTCCCCTAAATAGATAGTTTTATACATTAAAACCCTGATCACTTAGATACACTGAAATTTCCATATGTATACAACTCTCAACTCTAAACTTTAACACTAATCACTGTACTTTGCCCACCAAGTTTAGATATTGTCCTGAGGAATGAAGGGGTTGCCTTTATGGGCTATATGCTAAAAGTCTGCTTGTTGAGTCCACTCTACTGACAATAGACTAGAAGTAAAATTTACAAACCACTTTACACAGGTCTTGGCTTTCTTGGATTTATTTTTCCCATTTTTTAAGGATCATTATTGCCATCTGAATGATCCTATTTGCACGCAAGATGATTTCTAATGATTATTACTATTTGTAATAATCTGTATTGGAAAGCTCCCTGGCCAGCTCTTACCTGAACTGCAAAGTACTCTTGTGGGCTCTCTGAGTAACACCGAATATCATAAACTGCAGGTGGCTGGTGAAATTATTCTAACTACAAGCAATAGCACTTCACAGTAATGAAAGAGAAACGTATTTGTTTCTTAACTAAGTAGGTAAATAGCCTTTATTGCTACTCCTTAGAGACCAACGATTTTGAAAATAACACCAAAACGGTGGGCCATCAAACCTCATTACTTTATATTCAATTGTTTCAGATGTGTTTTGTTATTGGGGCATGCTGGATTGAATGTTAAATTTGCCATGTATGAGTACTAGCATTTTGTGAGTAAAATACAGACAAATGCTATTAAAAATTATGTTGAGTAAAGAGCAAGGAATATAAAGAGCCATTATATATGGTATCACTACATTTTAACACTAAATATGCCCATTAAAATTACTCCATTATTTTATTAAAGACCTACAGAATCCTAGGAAACTTTTAGCCAGGCAAACTATATATTTAAAATAATAAAACATTATTCTCATAAAATGCTTATACATAAGTCTTTTTCTAAACAAAAGCCAAATAAGCAGACTATAAAAATTGTTTGATCTTTTTTCATTTCAATTCCATTTTTAGAACTGAAAATGAAAGATAGAAAATTATTATGAAGATGACTAATTGCAAATAAATTACAGATCACACATGCATACATATGTAACAACTTATGTAGCTGTGGGAGTTTTTAGCCAATTAAAAATATAGAATTATCAGGCTCAAAGTAGTTATTTGATCTCCTCCCACAGACTGCACCATCACAGAAAAGCCTACATGTTGATTTTGATCCTTTATCTAGTCTGTATTCCTCACTAACCCGGGGCTCCTTTTCAATGCTATTGTTACCAGTGTAACTGTTCCCCTTATTATCATATGCTAGTCTTCAGTTGCAGACAAAATTCTCTGCAAAGTGTTTCCTGATAGTGCCTTTCATTAGAGAAAAAGCACCCAAGGCAAACTAAATAAAACAGAAATGTAAGTTTTATACCAAAGTAAAAGAAAAAATAAGATACTTTCCACATTATTTTATTTTAAATAAAATAGATCAGCATCATTTGCCTGCATTATTTCATTTCCAAATGATCACACTTATTAGCATTGGAATTCTAAAGCATACGATGACAAATGAGAAAGGAATTAAATGCATTTTTGTGTTATACCTGTTGCTCTGTTCACTAGAACTTGTTCACATATACAAAGAACAGAACAGTAACTTTCATAAGATCAGACTATCTGAAACTTAAGTCTTTCAATTTCTTGAACTTAAGTAGGCATTTGTTATTCCTTGTTTCTTTGGTAATTGATAGTCACTTATTCACATGCTTTTCTTTGTGGAAAACAATTAAAATTTTACTCTTTTCCTAAAGGAACACTAAAAAAACATGAAAAACTTAAAAAAAAGGTCAATTAGTAAGTGGTAGGTTGGCTGAGGATGAAGTTGATTTCTTATGACTGAAATACACATATAAATATGGTTCCTCACAGAATATATCTTCAAATAAACTAGGTGTTTAATATACGCCTTTCATTGCAAAGGGTTAACCAGCAAGGTTTACATTAGGGAATTTTCTGAATCATGCTCCTCCCTCTCCCAGAGCGCTGCCAAAATTCATCTGACAGGAAACGTAAGATTAAGTTTGTCCTACCTAAGTGAACAAAGAGTGCTCTGAACAAGCCACCAGTTTACTTCAGAGCGGGAATTTTTCTAATCCTGCTGGAATCTGCACTGCTACTCAGAAAATATCACGGAAAAAGTTGTTTTCTTTCCTCTAACATCTAGTCTCTGGATCATCTCATTTTGGTCACATTGCAAATCCTGCTGCTTCTCCCATAAAGGTTAACTTAAAGCTCCAAACATAATCATGTGGAAAATGGACATTATTGATTCCTATGGTCCATTGTTCCCCCATCCTAAGTCCCTGAAGTTCAAGTTCAATCTGGAATTACATCATGTCTGGTTTCTCCTGGTTACCAGACGGCTTGAGACGTGACCACAGCTACAGAAAAAACAAACAGCCTTCTTCACGCTTCAGCTCCCCTATCGATTCAAACGTAAACTTTTTTTCTTTCTCTCAAGTATGCTTCAAGTATGGAGCATGGTTAATTTAGAGATTAAGTTCCAAATTAGATTATCTAATGGCATCTTAATGGATTGCTGACCCATTTCCTGTGGGATGGCAGCATGCAAGTCTGGCTGGAATACAATTAATTTCTTAGGAAGTGTTCTGAAGAATTTCCTAGATAAAAAGGAAACGTGTTGTGCAAAGAAAGTTAGGCCAAACTACAACAAATAGCAATATATTTTTCTACTCGGATCATAGATGCTGCATGTGAACACTATCAAGATCATGTAGGCAGGGAGAAATTCTACTTTAATTGTATAATGGGCACAAATAATTTTGATAAGAATTTATAATCATTTTAAATTGAAGAAATACAAAGTACAACACTAGCCAGAAAAACCTGTTAATCAATCAACAGCCTGGTGTGATTTTGGCTTTTATAATTTTCCTCCTGGATTCAAACATTCTTCGTTCCTCTCTCTACCTTATCAGCATTTCTATCATAGTCCCCTAGTGGTGCTAGTGGCCCAGAATGATGTGTAAAAAGTTGAACATTTTGAACACACTTTAAAGCTGACAAGTGAAAAGGAAATTCAGTATTCTGAGGATAAAGCTCCCCCCAGGAACTCCGGGAACAACCCAGCTGTTGTATGGTAGTTATATGTCAAGATAACAAACTGAAAGCAGGAAATGCTAACCTAGTGAATTTGTAGGAATGGTCTAAGTGTAATGTTGAAATAAAAGTTAACTCTTAATATCACCTAGTCACAGGATATATAACTTCCCTTTATCATGCATGTGCCATAAATAATCACATGCGTGTGCATATCTATTCACGGATATCTACACATATATTCACACACATTCACACACAAACATAGTTTGCATGCCAATCATACAATGAAATAATTTTGTTTCAAGATTATTTAATAAATTGGAAACATATTTTATAAAGAAAAATTTATGGACAAAGTAACAAATGGCAAATGATCAAAGGCAGGGTTATGCAAATAGGGGTATCCTTATAAAATGAATGCTATTTTTTAACCCTTCCTTTCCTAACCAACCAGATTTGAATAATCTTTACTGGCTGCTAAATTTCTCTACGAATCAAGCAACTCTCTAGAATTGCAGTAATAAATGACAATTTCTTACAAAAACATGTGTGAAGTAACTACAGAATGAAGTATTCAACTCATAGAAAGGAACTGCTAACATGTGTAACATGGAGAATAGCTGATAAAAGTTTCTTTGGTGCCATTCAATTATGGCATCAGTAGAAACACAAAAATCCTTCCAATTATTTCAGTAAAAAAAATCTTCATTTATTCATTATTTCAGAGTCTGAGCAAATGGTTTGTGTAAACATATCCTTCAGTAACACCGCACATGTTTATTTTAGCCATCTGAAGGCTTCTTCTATGTTTATATAAGCCATCAGACATATACAGCCACTCACTTGTGGCTTTGCCTTTTCTGAAAGGGGTGAAGGGGGAGAAGAGAGAATGAAACAATAAATCTATTTTCTCTTTTGCGTAAAGCACTCCCTCCAATGTTTTAAAATAACTTGTGTTTATATTATTCTTGGATTGTCCTTTATTTTTCTTTTTCATTCAATTATATTGCTTTTTCATATTTGATTCTATGTGTTATGTCCTGATTATAGTTTCAAGAAAGAAAGCCAGTTAGGGAGTGAACTGATCTATTTGTTTATACCCACATGACTCACATATGTAACAGTGTAATTTGTACACACAGGAGGACAAAGCACAGACAAAACAGCACCTTGATGAAAAACATAAGCAATTCATCACTTATTACCCTCTTCCTAAGAGCTAAGCACCTCCTAACTCAAACTTTCATTCTTGGTTAACTGCAGTACCTTAGCTGACCTTTGGGTTAGATAGAAAACTTCACATTTTTAAGTCACAAGTAACATTTACAGATATAGGCACACACACACTTTTCAATTAGACAGAAATTTCACATTGTCATGGTACAAAGCACTTTTTACTGTCTCTCTCTTCTCCCTGCCCCCTTTCATTCTTTGCCTACCATTACTTCTAATACCATATCAAAACAATCAAATACCTTGTTTTGCAAACTAAGTAAGACATCTGAAAAATTTTCAGAGTTCACTTTGTTTCTCAGGGTAATGCTTATACTGAGGGTGAAGGAGTAGGAAAGGGATGCTAAAAGAGGAAAGAGCATGGAGGAATTCTCCCAGGTCTGATTATTCCTTTCCTTGCACTGCCATTTTGATCCTGAAAATGAGCTGCACTTGACATAGAGATAACCTTAAAAGAGAACAGGTATGAAGCAGAAAAATGGACAACGATTGAACTTTGTTAGAGGAAAGTAATGAAATAAACAACAAGAAGACAATTAAAAAGCAAAACTAAAATAGTCCCTTAGCTTGTGTTTCCCCTCTACAACATCTCCAGGGATTGCCTTTTGTTAAAAACAAAAAGCAACAGTCACAACAAAAATAACCTGATTAGTTTCTTTATTTCATTATGA
>PVKC010011923.1:0-24203 GCA_004027635.1 Crocidura indochinensis | reverse complement strand
CAGAAAGCCAGGTCCCACCCTAGAGTAGGGTCCAATCACTGATCAGGGTAAGATCAGGGTGGGTCCAGAAAGCCAGGTCCCACCCTAGAGTAGGGTCCAATCACTGATCAGGGTAGGATCAGGGTGGGTCCAGAAATGTTTATACATAGAAATTCCAAATCATGATAAGATTAGAAATGTTTACATATGCAACACTCAAACCTTCTATCAGAGTGTCCTGCCCCTCCAAATCCATACCCACCCTACCACCATACTATGTTGGGTTCTGTTGCCTTTTACCATTTGCTATGCCTTAGTATGTTTCTTTATATTCCAAAAATGGGAGAGATATAAAATATATTATCCTGGACCTACTTCTCTCCTTCTGACTATCTTTAATCAGTGTGTTATTCTCTGAAATACAGCATCATATTTTAAAGAGAATATTCATTTTAAAGATTTGAAAATGTCACTATTATAATCTGTAGTATAAAGCAACAGCGTTCAATATAGTAGCCATATATGTCTTTCTAAGTATAAATATCAAAGGTGTGCATAAAGTTAAATACAATTTTGTATTTTGTCTTCAGTTGTTCTGCTTTATTCCCAGTATCTACTATTAGTAAAATGTTATAACCAAGTGCTCAATAGTCAAAGCTATCATACTGACAGCAGAGAGGAAAAATAAGCATTTGTCTATTGATGGAAGAGTGATGGTCTGAAATGTAGGCATAATAATTCCAGTAAATGTAATTATTGTAATTAAATGTCTGTTTTCTTCATAAGTATATGAAGAATTATTTCAGCGCTCATCAATGGGTCTACTATGTTAGCCAGAGAGTGTCTTCTAGTCTTTTCTATAGAATTTGTCTAGAGAAAATTGTGAATTTTTTTTTTTTTGGTTCTTGGGGTCACACCCGTTTGATGCTCAGGGGTTACTCCTGGCTGCTCAGAAATTGCCCCTGGTGTGGGGGGACCATATGGGACGCCAGGGGATCGAAACGCGGGGTCCTTCCTTGGCTAGCGTTTGCAAGGCAGACATTTTACCTCTAGTGCCACCTCTCCAGCCCCAAAAATTGTGAATGTTGATCTCAAGACTAAAGAGAGACTCAAGTCTCTCTAGAGACTGAGAATAAGTTCCAGCGCAGGTCTTTGTCTTCCTTCCAGAACCTTCTACAATGCACTTTCTCCTGAGAAAATGGTCCACTTTCACTAGGATGTGGGGATGAACACCATGGACCATTGCAGCACGCTGTCACCTCCTCACCAGCCCCCGCACACTTCGGGGCCCAACTCCCGTGAAAGCACACACATACCCAGGAGAATGCCCATGACCTATGTTGACTGCAAAAACGTGGAGCTGCTGTTTGTTGACCTGGTGATCTACTTGGCTGGAGACTTGGCCCTGGTTTTCCTGGCCTTGTTTCTGCTCAATGTGGGCTATGAAGACCTCAAGAGAGCCCCAGTGGAGCTTCTGCACAAAACCCAGCAGCGCACACCTGTCCTGGGACCCTAGAGAACCTTCTAGCAGCTGCCTACACCTGTCCTGGAACCCTAGAGAAACTTCTAGCAGCTGCCTAGATGCTGCCTCCTGGTACAGAAGGCCCTGTATGTGCCAAGTGCTCCTGAGCTATCTATTGTTGATGCTCATTGTCATGACCTATAATGCCTACCTGATCTTGGAGGGTGCCAGCACATGCTACTGGCTCTTTGAGGGGGCAAGAAGACACAGGATATGGATTCTCCGGAACTTGACTGGAGCTAGGTGCAGTTCCATGGGATGTCCCAGGACACCCCCCCCCACGGGAGCATAAGCTGGAGCCCCACTTCCCTGAGTTCTGTGGAGCCCTCGGAACCGCCTTTCCCTGAGCTCCAAGCATAGCCTCCAAACAACTTGACACCCTCTTGGTCTTCCCTCCCTGCCTATCTGAATGCAGAGAATTTTTGGCTGCTTCTATGGCACTTGAGCTAGCATTTGAGGGTTCAAGCTCAGGTCAATGGTCCTTCAGGAGAGGGGGCCTTAGATGATCTCAGACCTTCTATGGGAACCTCCCTTACTGTGACTGCTACTGAACTGAGAGACTAGTTACTGAGCCCTGTTTCTGCCCACCTTCAGGGCTACTGTTTGGTCTGTCTGTCTAAGGTTCAGACTATCACAGCTCCCCTTGTCATTGTGCTCCTGTCTCATTGCTATCTTTGGGAAGAGAAAGAGACATGAGAGTTCCTCAAGCATAATGTCCTGTAGATGAAGGAAATTGTTGCCAAGTGAACACAGCACCCAAAAAATAGCATAATAAAATGACAATGAGTGGGGAAAAAAGACTAAATATAGTGGCCACTGTTTCTAAAATTTTTCCATTTATTCCATAACAGTACCTCAGATCAAGACAAAAAATTAACAGTTATATTGTAGGTGGACAAAGAGTCAAATACAAAAATGGGAGCATAGTAAAGGTATGATTTGGCATATTATAAGTAGACAATCAAAAATTAAGTTGGATGTATAATATTTTGAAATTTGGCCTCCTCATATGTAGAAACGAACTAAAAGAACTTGAATAAACAACACTTTTTAATGTGTACACTTAATGTATGTATTCTTTAATATCTTAACTTATTCATGGCTTACCTTTCAAATGATATTTAATTAATTATACTTTTCTATATATATTTTTCACTTTCTTTATTAACTCAGACAGTTAATTGTGCAGTTAAATTTTAGATATCAGGAAGCATCAAGTATTTTATTTTTATAATTTCTTACTTTAAAAAACCCTGATTTACAAAGTTATTGAGTTGGGTTTTAAGTATACCATATCTCAACACCGTTATCACTCTCAGTGTTTCCATATTCCATCACCACTCACACCAGCCACTTTGACAGGCACATACAAAATTCCAGTGATTATAGCTTTGATCACATGTTCTCAGTATTGTTGAGTCTAAGTTTTGGATATATAGCTATATCACTCTCTCTCATGATCAATATAAGTGAGGTCCCAACCAGATTTGCCCATTACTTTTCTCTCTTTGATTTCCCCTACCCCTCTTGATGTCTCATCTTTTGTGTCCCTCTTCTTAAACTCTGCACTCAAAGGTGATTTAATCTAGGCATTTCCCTTTACTTCTTTGCATGTCATACAATTATTTTGTACACTACAGATAATTAAGCTCACTCTGTATTTATCTTTCTTCTTATGACTTACTTTACTCAAAATATTTTCTAGTTCCAAACAGGTCACAGAAAATGTCACGACTTTTTTAAAGAGGTGCATAACAATCTACTGTGTTTGTGTACCACATCTTCAGAATCCATTTATCTGTTGTTAGATAAGTAGGTTGATGAAATATCTTAGCTAGTGTACTGAGTGCTGTAATAAATAATGGCATGCATATGTCATTTTAGAAAGTGTTTTTATACTTTGGGAACAGATTTTTCAAAGTGGAAATTCTGGACTATATAGCAATTTAATTCTAATTTTACTAAGTACTCTCTATACTGTTTTCCACCAGGGCTTAAATCAGCCAACAATTCCACCAGTAGTAGATGAGAATTCTTTTTATCAACCAGACAACTACAGCACAAATTATTCCAACACAAATTGGGCCATTCTCACTGGTATCTCAATCTCAATTTGATTTGGATTTCTCTAATGATAAATTAAGCTGAAAGTTTTTTCAGCTGCTTATTCACCCTGAACCTGTCTTTTTCTAAAATGTATCAGCTCATTTATTCTTACCATTTTTGATAGTTTTTTTCAATATTTTGATGATTTTTATGGATACTGTATAAATCTTGAATGACATAGCTTTATCTAATATGTTGAATATAAATATTATTTTAATATTCAATTAGTTGTCTTTTAGTTTTAGTACTTGTTTTTATACAATACTCTTTAATCTCATGTAGTCCTATTTATTTAAAGTTTTATTTTGTATTCAACAGTGGGATGAAATTATTGTAGAGACTTTTGAGGTTCAAACTTGGAGCATTTCACATATATTTTCTTCAATGTATTTTATAATTTCTGGTCTGATATGAAAGTTTTTTATATATATTTAATTGACTTTTGAGTAAGATATAAGAAATTGCTTCAATTTAATTTATTACAAGTAGTTATTTAATTTTGAAGGCACCATTTATTCAAGGGCCTATTTTTACTTCATTTTTCTGAATCAATTTTATATGTGAGCATAGTACAGTTACATCACTTATTTAATTATATCTTGTAAAATATGCATGGGATAAACTGCTTGCATATGTTATGTCAATTTAACTAAGTAATTAACCTATTGTATATTTATACCTCGTCAAGTAGCATTGTAATGTAAGCTCTTCAGTTGTGTATTATTAGACATCAACATCTGTACATGTTACATTAAATTAAGTTCACTGCTATAAATTAAACTCCTTCCTTAAGTCTTTTATTAGAATAATTTTAACATAATGAAATCAAGTGGTTTTCTTAAAATTCATTGTAATAACTATGAAAAGGTTGAAACACCATTATGTAAGCAATAAGGATTGTAACTTGGATTTATTTGGCTCTCATCAATTATTTTGACACTACACAATAATATTTTTAGAAGTAATAATAGTTTATCTTTCCATACAAAGCATATTGTCATTAAAATAAAAATGGGCTATGTATCAGATCTTGCTTAATTCAATCCACTACATGTATTATTAGTCCCATCTTGACAAATGTCAGAAAAACAATGATAAACTAGTATGTGTAAAGTAGATTAATATTTCCTTAGATCTGTTTATAGTTCCAAATATTTCAATGACCCCAACACTTTATGTATAAGATATTTTATTATGTAACTACTTAGATATTTAGATTGCAATTGCAAGTTATTTTACTCTTTAAAACTTTTGACAATTTGTCTTGGCTTACCAATTTTCATATATATATATATATAAACAAACATATATATTCACATATATATTTTTAATATAAACACTTTTTTTAAAATGTGAAGAATATATATATATACTCAAAAGAACTCAGGCTTTCTAGGGAGCATAATTATATAAAAAAATCCCCAGGAGTCTCTAGCCCTTATTTCTTATTTTAATTTAGTGATTAGTTGTCCAAGGATGGACAAATATTTAGTTCTTTAACTTTAAAAGGAAGAGCTTAGGACAGACCCTTCCAAATATTTTTATGACTATTATACTCTGAGAAAGATGAAAAAGAAGAAATCACCATTTAATGCAACACATATGACTTTCCACTGTAGAAAGTGAGTTTTTTACTTAGCAAACCATTGTTTTATGCTACATCAATAAAACACTAAAGCAAGGGAAATTTTCATTCAAACATACTGAAATAAGATAGCAAATCTGCTAGACAATAATGAGCTACTTTGTCCAGAAAAAGGAAACTAGTGACATCATATGGCACTTAAATATGTTATCTGAGTGAATAAGAAACTTCTGTTTCTGCTAATAAAAAGAGACTGAAAATTTAAGTGACTATGCCCTAATTAATGTTCAGAGGCAGAAATAATTATGTAGTCCTTTTTAATCATTGTCTTATTTATAAAAATAAGGACACGTTTTAGTTTTAGTTAGTCTCTGAGGATACTTGATAGCTTAGTTGACTCTATAGTGAAGAAGATAGAATGTTTCTTAGTACAATCAGAATTATTATATAAAATGTTATTGCAATTTGCCACCAGATTTAGTATTCTATGCGAAAAGATATGGCCCTGTGAGCAAATTGGGAACCTAAATAAAGATTTTAAAACATTCTTGACTTCCAAGTTCAAGCTGTGTGTATGACTCAGTATGATAATATTCCAGCTTGCCAGCAACTGAAACTTCCTTATTATGAGTATTCCCTGTTTTCTGTTGTAGGGAGATATTAAATCTGAGCAGATAATTTGGAGTCCTTTCCAATGATAAAATCTAATATTAAAATAACCTTCTGTCACAAAATCACTAGCATAGAGACACAACATACATACTTGTTTCTCTTACTTTAATTGCCACATCCAAATGCCTCCCAAAAAATCAAATGAGATACTCATACAAAAAAAGAAGCAATAAGTATATATCATCACAACTTAATTAAAATATCTTAATTAGCATATGTTATGTATTTTCTTTTTATAGATTATTGCTAATTTTCCTTGGTATCACTTACTTGGTTGAGTTAACTAAGTCTGATATTCCAGTGGGTTCTCTTGATGCTATTTCTTCTCTTCAGTTCCATCTCATTCATTTTATACAGGGAAAGTTAAATTTAGCAAAAAAAGCCTTTGAAAGCTGAGAGTTCTTGCTGATCTGGGAGCCTGTTAAGGTGATTCTATGCCAACTTGGACCTGCTTGGAGTTGTAGCTTCCAATCTTGCCAAATGTTGTGCTTATTTTGTGACAGAGATGAAAGTCACAGTAGGATTTAAAAGGAGGACATCCAGTTTATTTTATTCTTGTTCTCAACTCTCCGAATCTCTGTCTCCATGACTGAAGGCTTTGTAAATAAACAGATGTCCACATGTCTCACTTCGAATTAAATTTTTATTTAGCCAGAGAGAGTTGTTTTATTTTAAAAAGTAAAGTTATTGTAATATATTTTCTGTATGTACAATAGTTATCCTGTCATTTTATTCCATATATGCTTTACTACTAAAACTCATTTAATATTTCTATGGATTTAAAATAATATGGATTGTATATATATGTATATATATATTACTTTATTTTATTTTATTTTGCTTTTTTTGGCCACATCCAGTGACGCACACTGGTTACTCCTGGCTATGCTCTCAGAAATCGCTCCTGGCTTGGGGGACCATATGGGACACCAGAGAATCGAACTGCAGTCTGTCCTAGGTTAGTGTGTGCAAGGCACATGCCCTATCGTTTGTGCCTCAGTTCCAGCCCCTGTATATATTTCTAATAAATTTAGACAATTGGTTAAATTTAAGTAAGCAAGTATAAATTAATATTTATAATGTAAAATTTTGTTAAATACTAGTATATTGATGCCTTTATATATAATGCTGATGTAACTAATTAAGTAAACTCAGGTACGAGGTATATAACAAGCTAGTAATACTTTTACTTCATATTAGCTTATTGACAGCATTGTTTCCTGCTACTTCACTAGTAAATAATATAAATATTTCTTTTTCATAAACAATATTCATTACATTAAATCACACATTTTGTAAAAAAAAAACCATTTCCTCTAATTATCTAATTTCCAGAAACACATGAGTTCTTTATTTGAATTTTTTAGGCTATTAAACACTTTGATTTCAAACTGCTTCATCAAACTGCTCTAAGTGTTTAATTAGCAGCAGCAAATATGATTAAGAAATCAAGGGGTGCATTTAGTGGGTGGACACTGTTTTTAATAATAGATATAGGTTAGTAATAACTACACTATATAATATAAAGTCAAGTTTAACTCTTTTGCTGTATACATTTACACATGGGCAATACAGTATATTAAAACCTATCTTAAATTTAATTAAGAAAAATTTTCAAATGCATGCTTATTTTTCAATGATTTAATCATATGAAATGTGTACAAACTTATGGGCAGTTTCTGTTCATTTTGTTTATTGAGTTCCTACACTGTTCAAGGCTTACTCTATTCTTGAGTCTGGATACAGGACTTCTTCTGGTGGGCTGAAGTTGTTATATGGGATTTCAGATAAAACCCAGGTCAGTTGCCTACAATTCAAGCATCCTACTTGTAATATAACTCTAGTCCCAAATTTATTTATAGTTTTTAAGGATAAATGCATAGGTTAGTATTTTGTCATACATATATTTTGATTGTTGTTAGCATACATATTTCCTAGTAGGAGATTTAGAAATTTTACAATGAAATAATCAATTATTTAATTTAAACATATGAATTATTCAATTACAAATGTTGTCACAGCAGGTGCTCAAAATATATTCCAACCAAAGCCAATTGAATGCAATATATGTTTTTATAAAAAAGTTTATGTCATGCAATTTAATTTAATTTATATCCTGCAATTTTCATTATTTTAACATCTTAATAATTTAAATCAATAATTATATCTAATGGCAATTTAAGCCTAAAACATACAAATCAGTTTTGTTAATATACAAATAAAGCATCTGGGTGATAAAAATGACTTCATTTACATGTGTAATATTTGTAACATTTTATATACATAGCATGTGGTACTGCAAGGGTTATGGGGCCACATATCTCTTTTTCTGCAATTTTTGAAGGCATTTCATGCAGGAGTCACAAGATTCCAATATTAGCAGAGATAACAGCTTTTGAAAACCTTCTGTTTGGTTTCTATTTGCTAGTTGCTCCTAGTGTGAGGTACCCATGATTTAGACTGAAAGGGAACACAATGATCCTTCCTCAATTCATGGAAGGAGAACTGATGTATGGTCTCATAATTTAAAACTCATTTCTTTTGTGTGTGTGTGTGTGTGTGTGTGTGTGTGTTTTGGGTCACACCTGGCTCAGGGATTACTCCTGGCTCCATGCTCAGAAATTGCTCCTGGCAGGCACGGGGGACCATATGGGGCACCGGGATTCGAACCGATGACCTTTTACATGCTATCTCCTGGGCCCCTTAAAACTCATTTCTAAATATTTGCTTTCTTTTGTAACCTTCATGTTTTAAGAGATTGGGACAATAAAAAGATAAGTATTAAGAGGTGTTTTAAGTAAATAGAAGTTAATGAAGTATCATAGAAGCCAATCAGAGTTTGAAAATAGGCAAATTAATTTCTTTAAGGAGTTCAGTATTTGTGTCAATGAGATTCCATAGTCTCACGTACAGAGAATTTGGATTCCGATAAGCTGATGGCAATGAGTAACATGACCTGTATAAAGTACCCTAAACTGTGCAATGAATGAGAAATTTCTCCACAGATAGAGTATTGTGATTGGTGCCAGAGAGAAAATGCAGTTAGTAGGACATTTGCTTTGCATCCAGTATGGACCTCCAGAGCCTATCAGGAGTGATTCCAGATAGATAGAGTTAATAAATTCCAGGTGTGGTTACAAATCCCAATCACTCAAAACCCCCAAAATAGGGTGGTGTTGTCCTAAATTACTAAAACTCTAGGTCAGTCATAAAACTTCCAATGTACTGAATATTGCCTTACTCTAATCATTTAAACATTGCAGTTAATTTTCTTTGCTTAAATAAAACCCTTCCTTCTATTCCTGCTATAAACACTCATAGATATTTGCTTCTATTTTTCCTGAAAGTCTTTTAAAAGTCTACTTTTAAAAGACATCTTTAATACATAAGAATTTCTTATTATGAGGAATGAATAAATTAATTTATACTTAAAAATAGTTTTCACACTAGGATTGGAGAGATACAATACCCCAAATGAACATTTGTATTGTACATTACCTACCCAGGTTTGTTTTCTGGCACCTCTTTGGTTCCCCAACCCACCAGGTGTGATCATTGATCAAAGAGTCAGGGATAATCCTAGAATACAGAGTAGTGCCTTCTAATTTACAGTTTTATAAAATTAAAACTCTTCCAATATCAATACTGAGAAGAAAATAAACATAGAAGTAAGAAGTTATCCTGATACCCAGATACTAAAAGAATTTATGAAAATTTTAAACTTCAGAATTATTTTTCATAAAGGTCAAAAGTGATGAGATTCCTCCAAAGACGTGTTTTACAAGGGAACCTTTTCAAACCTTGTATCTCGCACTTGTTGCATTACAAAAAGATGTAGCAATATCGACAAATTTCATAAGCATAATGCCATGTAACAAGTGACTATTAAAAATAAGAACCAAATCTTGTGACTTTGAAGGCAGCATTTATTGGACAACCAAATTTTCCAGACAATAACTATAGGTATGGAAATTATCTGAGAAGTCATCTTTCCTAAGGCTATCCATATGCTGACATAAGCTTGGATCCAGTCCTGCCTAAAGTTGGGAATCTAATTATTCCTGGTGTTCCTTCCTGCTGCTATTTTTCTATCACTATAAATCTTTTAACTTAACCAGATTCCTTCTGAACAATTAGATGTTAATCTGCTAAAGAATCAATATAACTCGTTATTTCAACTCTCAAAACGAAAAGTTTTCCTGTCACATTATTTATTTATGTAAAGATGAGACCATCTAAACTGATATTTCTCAAGTCAAATTGAAGAGATGAATGAATCATCAGAATGGGGTGAATGCAAGAACATATTGTTTTTAATATGAGGAGAGTGTTATTCTGGCTTGTCTGTTCAGCCTGAGGTTATTTGACACTTTTTTCTAGCACAACTAAAAATATGTTAATTTTTTTTCTGCTGAAGCAATTATAAGCATTAAATCAATCATAATCTACCCTCTGAATATATCAATAAGCTGTATCCCCAAAGACCTAAGAAGGTGCTTTTATTGAGAGCAAATAATAAAATAATGCAATGAAATATTCACAGTATGTAAACATTTGTAAAAACAGAGTAATAATGCATATATTTAAATGAATATATTATTTAAATAATCAAATATGATTTAATTGCTTGAAAAATCACCACAAATGCAGAAACAAATTAATTGTTATGTGCTTAAGACCATGAATCACCAAAAAAATTTTGGACCATACCCTGTGACATTCAGGGGTTACTCCTGCCTATACTCTCAGTAATTGCCTCTGGCTCAGGGAACCACATGGAATGCTGGGGATAGAACCCAGGTCTATTCTGTGTCAGTCACGTGCAAGGCAAATGTCCTACCACTGTGTCATTGCTTAGACCCCTAAATCTACATTTTAAGCATAAAACACACACACACCATTTCATTATACCCCTTCAGCAACGATATTTCTAACGATAGTGTCTAAACAGAATATATAATGAAGAGAGAGTGAGTGAGTGAAGAAAAATGTCTGCCACAGATGCAGGCAGGGGAGAGGGCAGAGGGGTATGCAGGAGGAAAACTGGGGTCATTGGTTAAGGGAAATGTATAGGTGAAGGGTAATTTACACTGTATGGCTATAATTCAATTGGGAACACAATTTGTAATTGTGAAAAAAATGACAACCATATCATAAAAAAACTAGTAAACATGTCCTTTAAATAAGTTAAATAAAATCTAAAAACATGCATATCACAAGCCTCTTAGTTATTCACTATAAATGCAAATAAGGAGCATCTTAGAATGTTAGATTTTAAAAATTACGAGAACACAAAATTAATATACTAGAATGTACTATCTAGTGGTATAAGTACATTTTAGTGTGATACATTATAATTTAAATTTCAGACATTATTATAACAATTAAGTACATTATGAGGGACTCAAAATATGAGGCATTTAAGTTTATATAATTATGCAGTTTATAAAATTAATCACAAATTTACTTTTATCCTGTCTTAACTACTACCTTTTCTCTATTATCACAGTGAACATGGATGAATTGGCCCTAGAATTTGATAAATGGTTTTCTGTTAATTTGGCTTTATAATTTGAATGGAAAATTTGTGGAAGGAAATTATTATGCATTTTCAGAATTTTAAACCTCATCACATGAAACATAGAAATCTTCAATGAATGAATGTTAGTGAATATATGTTAAAAGTAATGTCCATTATATATTTGAATAATTATGCCTTTAATCTCTGAAAATATGCATTTATTGATATAATTATTTTATCAACTGGCACCAATATTCTTCTTAGACAGAGAAAATTGTTTAGGAAATTATGCTCCTTTGATGTGGAAAATGAGAACTTGAGATTATGCTGTGAAAATAAATAGGAAAATAAAATGGAATAGCTAAACTTCTATGCATTTAGAAACAGTGATCAAAGTTATTTGGGAGTTTTATAGTGGAAATGGGGAAGAGGATAGAGGTATGATGAAGATATAGTTCATGTGTGAGGGAACTGAAAGGTATCAAGCAGAATTTTGCAGGGCCCACATTGTCCAAAACTATCAAAGATATAAGGTGTCTGCATAATAAATCAAAATAATTAATATTTGTGTAAAAAATTCCTTATTCCTCAATTTCAGTAAATTCTGAAACAGAATTGAATTATTTTGTTATATTGTCTTATTTTGGTGAATAAGAAGAAAAAGTGTTTTATATATTGGTTAATCCAAAGGAGAAAAGAACCACGAGGAATAAAATGAAATAATACTTTTTTTGTTGTTGTTGTTGCTTTTTTTGGGGGGGTCACACCTGGTGGCTCTCAGAAATAGCTCCTGGTAGACTCGGGGGACCATATGGGATGCCAGGATTCGAACGACCATCTGTCCTGGTTCAGCTACGTGCAAAGCAAATGTCTTACTGCTGTGCTATCTCTCCAACCTTAAATAATACTTTTATCAAGATGAATTTTTGTGTTTTCTATTTGAGGAGTACACTCAGGGATGCTCCAGACTTACCCCTGGCACTGTGCTCAGGGATCAGTCTTGATGGAACTGTAAGGACCATATAAAGGGGATAAAACCTGGGTTGGCTGTGCAAGAGTCATTATCACTATACTATTTCCTCCCCACAAGATAACTTCACATCGTTAACAATATGTGTTTTTGGAATCAGACCAACTATCATACAGCAAACAACAGTGAAACTTGGGAAAGCCATAAAACACCTTTTCATTCAAAGTGTAATTATTGGGCATTTGCTTTGTGCTAATATGTTTCGTGCTAATAATGTGAGAAAGCTTTGACCGCAGAGGAAGTGCCTGCTCTCTGAAGTAAGAACGTCTTATATTGTCATGGTTTTTCTGTTTTTGTTTTTTATTTGCAGTGTATAGGAACATATTTCATAAAGGTTTACAATGAGATCAGAATTGATTTTAGAGCAACTGATATGACCAAGAAAGAAATAAGTATGAATTTATTTGAGGACCCTGAGTTACCATTAACTAAAAGTTAGATTTATTTGGAAACAGTTTCTGCTGGTTTGCAGAGTTCTTACATGTTAACTAAGCATAAAGTTGAGAGTATATCCCAGAAGTGTGGAGAGAGGAAATTATAACAATTCAATGAGTCTACACTTTTTGGACAGAACAAAATGCTGTCACTTTATAAAAAAGACCGTATCATTCAATAAGAACTTCTTTCTATAAGATATAGACATCCTGGAGTCTAGGAGTCACCAAATCTGAAGTATTTCTACATATCGACATTCATATAAAAGGCTTTCATAAATACAAGTCTGTGAGATTTCTAGTGTTCCATGGCTATTCATAAAAATTAACATTCTTCCAGAAAGTATAACTATAATCTCTATAATATATAAGATATTATAAGTATAAGTATAAGATATAAGTAATAACTAATATGTGACCAGAAATATTATTTATATTTAAAAAATAGTACTGAAGATAAAAAAGCCCTGTGATGTTTTGATATTGCATGTATAAAAAATTAAAAATAACCAATTTTAACATTTCAAATGATTAAGGGAAGAAGTTAATAAATTAATGCAAAGTGTAGCATAATGAGAAAATAGATAGGGGCAGATAATAAAAAAATAAGAAGCTATTAAAAGATATAAAATAAATCAATTTTTTGAATTTATGAAAAATATTTAAATTAAATCTATTTTTAAAAATGAAAATGTATATTTAATATGTAATATAAATATTTACACATAATTATATGATTGAACTCTACATTTATACATCATTTTATATACTATACAATATAATTTATCATATAATGTATTTTATAAGTAATTGTATATTGATTAATATCTTATTATTTAATTTAATTTATTGATCTTATTAATATAATCATGTGAATTATTTTAAATATGTATAATTATATGATGCATATATTATATAATCTGATATATAATATAGTAAATATTATATAATATATTATATGTTTGAAGAATTTGAAGAACAAAATTTTTTTTTTTTTTGGTTTTTGGGCCACACCCAGTGACGCTCAGGGGTTACTCCTGGCTATTCACTCAGAAGTTGCTCCTGGCAGGCACGGGGGACCATATGGGGAACCGGGGGATCGAACCGTGGTCCGTCCTAGGTTAGCGCAGGCAAGGTAGGCACCTTATCTCCAGCGCCACCACCCGGCACCCTGAAGAAAATTTAATGTATAAATTTTATATATATTTGTTGCACATATAGTCATGTAATTAAATTATATATTCATATATTATATAAATATGTACTATATAAAGTCAATATATTAATATCAAATGCATTATATCAATTTAAAATTAAATATGAAATATAATTATGACATAAATTTAATTCATAAATTTGAAGGAAAATATATATATATATCAATTTTAGAGATAAAGAAGTAAACAAAGACAGTTATTTAAAAATACTCAGGAACATGGATTCAGAGAGATATTAGAGAAGGTATGGCATTCACCTTGCAAAGTTGACACGAGTTTTATTGCCAGAATCCCATATGATCCCCTAACCACCTAGGAGTAACCACTGAGCACAACTACATAAACTATTTGCTGTACATATAACAAAGTATCTGCATAAGAAAATGGGTAAAATTGCATTAATTTTGTAACTAATAATCTGCAATATATTTTATAATTTACATGAAGATCAGCACCTCTCAGATATAAGAATTAGCATACTTCAAGTGAAATATAAACCATATTTATATAATAATCATAGCCCCATTAAAGGGAAAACTTGAAAGAGAACACAAAAATACAAATACGTACTTAGGAGGACAAAATTAACATAATTTATAACTTTTGCTTAGACATAAACATATACATTTCAGCACCTGTTCTAATTTAAAATGACCACTCCCCTTCTTCATTGTTGCAGTGGTTCCTTTCTTTATTATGCTCCCTTTCTGTGCTTTAATAAGCTTCCTATTAAAAACATGCTAACTGTCCTTAGGTTCTTTTATAGGTTCTTCTCAGGCATTGGTTATTCCTACTGTTTCTTTATATCCTGCAAAGAAATGGGATCATTCTGAATCTATATTAATCCTTCTGATTATTTTCCCTCAGAATGATACTTTAAACATTTTATTTTAAGTACTATGATTTCCAAAATTGTTCGTTGTTATTCATGTATTGTTCCAGTCACTGTACCAAGATGTCAACTTCCCTCCACCACTGTTTCTAGATTTTCTCCCTTACTACCTGAGAATTTGGCAGGAACATTTTTAAGTTTAGGAACATGTTTTCATGTTGTTGACTCTATTGTTCTTATCTATAGCATTCCTTCACACCAAAAACATACCTGAAAGGTTTTGACTCCTGTTCTTTGTTGGTTTCCTTCAATCTTTTAATACTCTCTCAATTTCTTCTTTATTTTTCCTCTCCCTATATATTGGAGCCAATGGTGAACTAGATATCACCCACTAAAATATTGCATGAAGTTGTATACCTTATTCGGTTGTTTTAAATAACAAATATAAATGAGATCACTTGACTTGACTTTATTCAATTTTTTATAATGCAGTTTTGTCCAAGTTGCAGCAAATTACATGATTTCATTAATCCTTAGAGTTGGGTAATTTTTTTTATTTGTAATATACCACATATTCATGGTCCTCTTTTTTTTTTGTCATTAGGCATCTAAGTTGATTTTTTTCTTAGCTGTTATACTAGTGCTACAGTAAATGATGGTGTGCATTGAATGAATGCTTATATGATCTGGAGGCAGATACCCTAAAATAGATTAGTGGGTCCTATGACAACTCAATTATTAGTTTATTGAGAAAGTTCCATAATGTTTTTTATATTTTTTATTTATTTTTTATTTTTATTTTTATTTATTTTTTTGTTTTTTTATTCACACCCAGCAGCGCTCGGGGGTTACTACTGGCTCTACACTCAGAAATCGTTCCTGGCAGGCTCGGGGAACCATATGGGATGCCGGGATTTGAACCACTGACCTTCTGCATGCAAGGCAAATGCCTTATCACCATGCTATCTCTCCGGTTCCAATTTTTTTTTTAAAGGTTGAACTAGACAGCATTTCCATCAGCAATGGATGAGTGTTCTTTTCTTTTTTTTTGGGGGGGGGCACACCCGGTGACGCTCAGGGGTTACTCCTGGTTATTCGCTCAGAAGTCGCTCCTGGCAGGCACAGGGGACCATATGGGGAACCGAGGGATCGAATCGTGATCCGTCCTAGGTTGGCGCAGGCAAGGCAGGCACCTTACCTCCAGCGCCACCGCCTGGTCCCCGAGTGTTTTTTTCTTAACAACTACTCACCAATAAAAATTAGTCCCACAATTTTGGTATGTGTCATTTTTTTTTGTTTTTTTTTGGTTTTTGGGTCACACCTGGCAGTATATCATTTTAACAGTTGTAAGATGACACTTTATTATGCGTTTGATTTGGATTTCTTTAATTAGTAATAGTAAGCATTTGACTTGATATATTTGTTGGCCTCTCATTGGCCTTGATAATTCCTAGATAACAGCCTATTATTTGATAAGTTAAATGAAAATATCTTTTCCTATTTAGTTAGTTGCCTTTAGTTTGTTTGCATTTCTTCACCATGCAGAAATTCTGCAATACAATTTAGTCCAATTTGTTTCTTTTTTATTCTATGTTTATCAATGATATATTACATTTAAAAAATCTTTGAGTTTCAGATCTTGGAGCATTTTCACTATTGTTTTTTGGTATAATTTATAGTTTCAGGTTTAATTTCAAGGTATATGATCCAATTTTAATTATCCTTTATGTAAATTGTAATATATGGATATACTATTTTTTACAAGTAGTTATTTGGTTTTTTATATATCTTTTGTTCAAAAGGCTATATTTAACCCATTTTATGCTCTTGGTTTCATTGCCAAAATTTAACCATATATATATGTATATATGAGGGTATATATATATATATAAATATACATATAGATATAATATAGATGAAGGTGTTTATTCCTAGGTTTTCTGTTTTAAACTGATTTAACTTATTCCAGTATTATGCTACTTGGATTAGGTAATGAAATGCCTTTCAGCTGTTTATTTTTCAGTATGATGTTGCCTATTTAGGACCTTTTTATTTTATATAAACTTTATTATTAACTAGTCTATGTTTTAAGAATGCCACATGGGCGCCAGGCGGTGGGGCTGGAGGTAAGTTATCTGCCTTGCCTGCGCTAGCCTAGGATGGACCGCGGTTCGATCCCCCAGTTTCCCATATGGTCCCCCAAGCCAGGAGCGACTTCTGAGCACATACCCAGCAGTAACCCCTGAGCATCACCGGGTGTGGGCCAAAAACCAAAATAAATAAATAAATAAATAAGAATGCCACATGAATTTGAATAGGGATTGCATTAAATTCATCTAAAAGGTTAAGGGAGGAAGGTCATTTTGATCATGTTATTTTCTTCCTAAGAGCTTAGATTTTACCATTTTCTATGCACTTCTTTTCCTTTTTTGTTTGTTTTTGGGTCACATCCAGTGACGCTCAGGGGTTACTCCTGGCTATGTGCTCAGAAGTCGCCCCTGGCCTGGGGGACCATATGGGGCACGGGGGATCAAACCGCGGTCCATCCAAAGCTAGCGCGGGAAGGCAGGCACCTTACCTCCAGCGCCACCGCCCGGCCCCATGCACTTCTTTTAAGTGTTGACTTTTGGTGGTATAGATACCACACCTTTTATATTGGTTTGTTTTCAGGAACTTAATAAATAGTGAGATAAGAATAAAAAAATGGATAAATGGAAAAACTGAAACAGGTAAATAATTGTAGAACTCTTTCTTAATAATTTATAAGAGAGGACAGAGAGTACTATAGGTAAGGCATTTGCACCTAAATCAGATTAACCTGAACACTGACAGGAGTGATTCCCTATGCACGGTTATGATTTAAGTTCTGAGCACTCCAGGTGTGACAGACACACACAAAGAAGCCAAAAACAAAATGTTGATAAAAAAAAAAACATTGGAAGAAGGGGCTGGCGAGGTAGCGCTAGAGTTAAGGTGTCTGCCTTGCAAGCACTAGCCAAGGAAGGACCCTTGTTGGATTAAACCTGCGTCCCCCCAAGCCAGGGGCAATTTCTGAGTGCTTAGCCAGGAGTAACCCCTGAGCATCAAACGGGTGTGGCCCCTCCAAAAAAACAAAAAAACAAAACAAAATAAAATATCGGAAGAAAATCAGAATGTGCATTGTCAATATACTCAGATTAAATTTCCTAAAGTAAACACTGCAGAAGAACTTTGGGAGAAATTATTTTTATTTAATGTTTAATTTATTATAATAATATGGTTGCAAGTTTTTAAATTACATGTATTCTAATCCTTTGGCCCTGTAAACATGAACTTTTTGTTGAGCCAGTTTGCACAATATGAGTCTAACAAAATTGAATTAACTATTGTCTTATAACTTTAGTTATACTTTTCATGTTTTTTTAACACATATTGCTTTTTTAACAAATAGAATTTATTGTTCTTGAGTAAAACTTAAAATAAAAGTACTGAGTTAGGAAACTAATTATTTTTAGATTTCTAAAGCTAGTAGAGATTATTCAAAAATTACTTCTCTCAATTTATACTTTAATGTAATTTTACTATAAAAATAATAATTTAACAGCATTGTCTAGTATTAGAATATTATTTTGAAAATTACTATATATAAATTTAGAGATACACAATCACACATTTCTAGACAATTATAACATTTATAATTTTAGTATTATCAATGTATTTTTCATTAAATATTTGTCTACATGAAATTTATGGTGTTATTGTACACAGTCAAAATAGGAAGCAGTCTATATATTAAAATTTTATTTTCAATGTATTATTATATAACCAACTATAGTCATTAAGCATATATGTTCTATGACAATTCCACATTACAGCTATAAAAGTTCAATTTCATCACATTGGAAATAGAATGGCTCTATCTGCTATGGATTAATATATTATTTGAGTGTCTTGAAACCTTTAATTTTTTTCTGTATGAGTTAATAATGACATATTACTGAGCCTTAAATATTGTACCATGTCACAGTAACAAAATGCTATAGTTTTTGTTTAGTATACAAACACTTTTAACCTAAAATACAAAAATGAAAAAAGCAAACAGCTTTGTTTGCAGAAATATGTTCAGACATGGGTAAACTTTCATTTCAATTGCCTCCCTATTTTAGTTATTATAAATAATGTTACAATAAGCATTGTGCTTGTAATAGCTTATTCTACTTTCAAATTTATTCTGTATAGTGAGATTTCTTGATCATATGGTAAATCTGTCTTTTGTTTCTTAAGAAACTGTCACATCGTTTTTCAAAATGACTTCAGCAATTTATATCCCCACAGAATTTTCACTTAATGTTTCTTTTCTACATTATCTCAGACACTTGTTACTGATCCTTTTGTTTAAGCCAATTTCAAAGGTAAAATCTCATTGTGGCTTTTATTTGCATTTGCTTTATGATTAGTGGAAATATATATTTTATATGACTATTAGTAATCAATATATCATCTTTGAAAGAATGTGTACTCAATTTATGCTCAGATTTTAAAATTGATAAGACATTAATTAAGTTGTGTAGATGCTTTAATTACCTTCAACATTAATCAATTATGGTTTTTATGAGTAAATAAACATCCTTCCTTCACTATACAATTTTTGTGAGTATATATTTTAGTGTTTGTAAATATCTATATTTTATATATATTATTATTTTAGGTCAATAATGTTTCAGTTGATTGTAGTTGTCCTATTTATCTTTATTTCATATTTTCAATTTACATCATAAAATATTCTTGCTATTTTCTATACACTTTATAGCATCATGTCTTATATGAAAGTCTTTAACCTATCTCAAATATGTTTTTGATATAGTTTTAGCAAACTAGTCTAGTTTCATATTGGGGTATGTTGTATCCAATTTTCCTAGCACAATTATTTGTATAGATGGATAGAACATATTTTTAATTTTTAAACCAATCAAAAACTATCATTTTAATCACAAATTAGAAACAAATGAGACAATATGGAGAACATATAAGTTAAGAGTTTTCTGCTTTCAGACTGCTTAATGTATAGAATATTAAGAAGATAGATATATAATTTTCTGAGGAAAAACTAAGTTAGCTTCACACTTTAATTAACAGTTTTATGACTGGAAGTGTTGCATGAATATGTCTTCTCAGAGTTCAGATAAGGCAATTAGAAAATACCTTTTAAATTAATAGAATATACACTTATTTCTGAAAATATGATGTCTAAAAATAATTGCTGCTGCTATTGTATATGTATATATTTGATGAATATCATAGATGAACAAGCAAATAAAATGTCAAACAAGGAACTATAGCAATATTGCCAAGTATTTCACAGCATTGGGTCAAAATATGCAACATTCCCCTACCAAGTTGTAGCCATCACAATATCATTGGCTATTTTGTCATCTTCTATTGCCAAGGATTCACTGAGCTGTGTTAGTATTACCCAAGACTAAAGTATACTGATTATAGACCAAGATTGTAAAGAACCAAAACAGTCCTAGCTTCTTTGTTGTACTTAAAACAGAATCCTGAAATTCTTTTCTATCAAATGAAAATATAGATTCAATTTACAAAAGAGTAAGTAACAAGAAAACATAAGATTAATATATAAAACAGTATGTAAATAATATTATCTAATACATTGTTGTCTGTTTTGGTGTCACCCCTGGCTATGCTCAGGGCTAATTTCTTTCTCTAGGCTCAGGGATTACAACTGGCAGAGTTCAGGAGACCAAATGCCATGCCAGGAATCCAAACTGGGATAGCTGCATTCAAGGCAAGTGCCTACCCATTGTACTATTGATCAGTCCCAATAATATTCAGTAATCTTATGGTTATATTTGATTACCCAATGGGTCTGTATGCTTAAATACACAAACACTGAAGATAAAGAAGTAATCAAACAAGCCTTATTATTCAGTTTTCTACCAAGTTATGTTCAGAAATGCTGTCTAGAAAGTGGATCATTCTTTTGAATTGAGCACATGGTATAAAATAGTGCCAATTCAGTTGTAGTTCCTAAAAAACAAATTTGTGAAATAAACTGTAAATACATGAGATACATTGCGAATGGTCATAGATCCAGTATGAAATGAATAATTGTTATTTATTGCAACATTACATTATTATATATTTTGATTTGAGTGCCACACCCACAGACTTTCATGGATTTCTAGTGCACAGGGGACACTCATGGTGATGTTCAGGAGACCATATAGGGTACAGGGAATTAAATCTGGGCCAACCACATGCAATGCAAGCACATTTTATGCTATTCTATCTCTCCAATTCCTAGTGTATCTTTATTAAATAATCATTAGTAAAGCTTTTTTCTGACTTCTAATCATATATATGTGAAAAAATACAATTACCTATTATATGCATTACGGCAGTGAATAACTGAAATAGCAGCAACTCATTCAAGGACATTCAATGACACAATTTTACCTGTAACAAGCTAAGATAGATAGAGGGAAATATGCTCATTAATCAATTACAGTATAAAGTGAATCTGTGTCTTGGGAAGTCCTGACCCTGTTTCTGCTTCTCTAACAAGACATGTCTATTAAATCGTTTTTCCTTAACGAATTAGTCCATAGTATGGGAAATAATGCTTCTTATTGTATTATCATGAATTCATAGGAAGCAATACACATTTTTTTGATTATTTTCACTTCATTGGGATTAAGAGCCTAGTTAAAAGCCTATTTAAATAGCATCTGTGAGAATCCAGGGGAAGTAGGGTAGGGGGCTTCATTTTGACAAACATAAGTCTGTTTATCCAAGTATTGTTGTAAATAAAATGAAATTCTTTAACTAACTTTGCACTTCCCTCAATTAGGTGAGCAAACAGTTTTTATTGAGTTTATTGACTAGACTGTTCCCATCTTCTCTGTATTTTCTACAAGTAGAAACATGTTTATAGAACCAATATGTTGAAACTTAAATTTTGAAGCTAAAACTGATGATAGATTTAGTTCAATTATGAATGCACATTGCCAAAATATTTCTACTGCTTTTGTGGTTTTTTTGCAATTAGTATGAGCCTTAAAATATTGTTATATATGTATTCTTAGTTTTTTTATATTTAAATGTGTCCACCATTTGTTACCGGATTTTAAGTAAATCAAAAGCAATGCAACTATTTTAAATAGTTTTGAAATACATTATAAAATTTCTCTTGTTTTCCCGACAAAATGTGGAAAATTTAAATGCTTATTAACACATTAATACATTTTTATTTAACTGTAAAAGAGAATACTTGACTAATAATCATTACATTTCTTTCCAAGTAATTTTTCTCTACATACATTTTCAAGTGTTCAAACTATCATATTAATGGAAAGGAAATGTTTACTTTCTTAAATATCTTACAGCAATGATTACTCTGTAGAAAACTGCAGAAATATTCATTACATTTACAGTTTTAGTTCAAAAAATCTTTTACACTTGGTGATGTATAATGTATAAATCATAAATAAAATGCATATACATAATGTATAAATAAAATATATAAATAATTATACAATGTATAAAATAGATACAGAAAATATATAACTCTAAAAAGAAGTAAGTGTTTTAGATACTATTTTTAGGAAGAGACTCATTTCTAATTTTAATAGGAATAGTTACAGTAGCTATATAATATATTTCCTGTGATATCATTAATTCATGTGGTGAAAATACTGCCGAGTAAGCAGATAAGTGCAGTCCAAAACTTAGCTTTCATAGCTCTGGTAATGATCAGTGGGGTTTACAAACATCAAGTCACATAATTGTGGTGATCCGAATGCGTTCAGTTCTGGTGGACTGTTGCCCATACCACTAAATCAGCAATCACGACACGACGCACATATGGCACAGTTGGAGTTTAGTGGGAGCCTAGGACTTTGTTAGTTTTGGGGCCAAGTCACTCTTAACCTCCATAAAAGGCATCCCTTTCAAGAATAGGGTAAAGGTCACTGTAGCTCATGCCAAGTGTAAAAATGAGAACTACAGACAGGAAACACTGTTCAGATGTTGTGGAGCTGTAGGTCTGTTTAATGTCTGCTCTGAGTCCACTGCCTCTACAGGGGACCAAAGACATTCTCGCCATCCCCATTTATACCAGGTCAGCAGCCAAATGGGCCCAGACATTAAAAGGAGGGGAAATCCAGGCCTAATCTGGAATTGCCTGTCTCAAAGGTATGACATGAATTACTGCAATAGGACGACTGTGATGTGCTGCTGTGGGTTATACACTGAGGGTTCAACATTATGAATGTGGGCACCAAACTGGATAAAACATGACTGTATAGCTACTTATTCCCAAGACACTCATAACATTGAGATGTGAATCTCCTGAGAAGACCAAGGAGAAATATACATAAATAAATGTTCAATGGGTCTGAATTAATGAGCATATATTAGGATTGTATATAATTTGAGGAAATAAGAAAACAACAGAACTGAGACATCCCTGAGAAATAGAAATAGGGGAAGTTATTTTTGTTATTTAATGGGTTGAAAGTTTCCATTTTTTCTGTCAGAGTTTATAAAAAGAAAAGCACATACAGGTTTCAATTTAAAAATAGGAACGGTAAGTATGGAAAGTGTGGGAAATCATTCAGAGGGAAATATATTTCACAGACAGGACCGCATGTAGAGGTGAATTAAAAATAGTGGTATGTCAGTTATTAATATTAATTATTATTGTTTCTTATTATTAGTATTTGTGTTGTGTCCTATCTGGCAGTGCTCATACTCCTAGCTCTGAACTCAGATGCCATTCCTGCAGGCTTGGAGGTCCATCTGGGATGCCAGGAATGGAACCCAGGTTGGGAGCATGCAAGACAAAGCATCCTACTTATTGTGCTACAATTCCAGTTCTAAAGTCATAGTTGTTAAACATTTTCTTCACAATTAAATATGTAAGCAAGTTTGATAAATAAGTTGTTATCTTTTCTCTGGTTTATATAATGTTTAATCTATTTAATTATCCCTTCAGTATTTGAACACCATCTTCATTTTATGCTCTATTCTAGTATATAAACTATCGTTTCTCTCTTTCCAGTCTCCCTCCCTCAACCTCTCACTACCTTTGTTTCTTTCCTTCATTCTCCCTTCTTTCCTTTATTTCAATGTTTCTTCCTTCATTTCATCCTACCTCCCTCCCTTCCTATCATCCCCCTTGCTTCCCTTCTTTCTCTATTCCTTCCTCCTTTCTTACTTCATTTCTGCTCCCCCATTTTCTTCCTTCTTAATCCCTTCCTGCCTCACAAGCTCCCTTATGCCTTTTCTTACTCTAACCCTTTTTG
>PVKC010011922.1:0-24215 GCA_004027635.1 Crocidura indochinensis | reverse complement strand
ATAAATAAATAAATAAATAAATAAATAAATAAATAAATAAATAAATAAATCTATGTTTCATTCCTGACTATAATATATCTGGAGCCATTAAAAATATGGCAGTTTGGGGGCCGACTCCATAGAAAAGTGGTAGGGCATTTGCCTTGCACGCGGCTGACTCAGGACGGATCTGGGTTTGATCCCCGGCATCCTAGATGGTTCTCCAAGCCAGGAGCGATTTCTGATCACATAGCCAGGAGTAATCCCTACGTGAGTGTCACTGGGTGTGACCCAAAAAACAAAAAGTAAAATGACAGTTTGGAAATGTAATAAATATATTTTGTGTTATAAAAAATACCATCTTTAGGACTGGAACAGTTGTACAAGTGGTAACCTAGGACGGACAGCAGTTCGATCCCCTGGCATCCCATATGGTCCCTCTCCCAAACAGGAAGAGATTTCTGAGCGAATAGCCAGGAATAATCCCTGCTTGTCACCAGGCGTGGCCAAAAATAATATGCCATCTTTAATTTCTTTCTATAAAGAATATTTTTTCAAGTCTTTTCAGTATTCCTGGATATAATCTTATAAAAACTCAGAATTACAAATATTATTACTTATGATAGTAAACCTTTTAATAATAGAAATAAATAAATGCTTTATGCTTTCGAAATAAATTCTTACATGATTTGTTCCTCTTATATGTTTCTGGATTATATTTGGGGATATTTTCAAAAGAATTTTTATATCTATATTCGTAAGTGATATTGGTTTGCATATTTCTTGTATAATTTCTATTGAAATTTACTATCAGTCTCACACTAATACCTTTAAAAGACATCTAAATATTTAAAGATATTTAGATAAAATATTTAAAAAGACATTCCAGATATTTTAATATTTTCTTGCTTTATTGGACAATATCATTAAAATGATCTGCCTTTTTTTAATAATCTGTTTTTTAATGGCTTTGTAGAATTTCTTTGTGAAACTCTTTTTAGTGACTGGGTCTCTGCTATTTCTGTGCTAAAATTCTCTGTTTTTAGAATATAATTTGAGAACCTAAATTAATATATAGGTTATATAATATATAATATTAATATATCTATCAATTTCATTTAGGTTTTGAAATTAATTTTTATTAATTGAGAAAACAATTTCTTATAATGATTTCAGGCAAATAGTCTATCTTTTTAAAATTAATATCTTTATTTAAACACCTTGATTACAAATACGATTGTAGTTGGGTTTCAGTCATATAAAGAGCACCCCCACCCCCTTAACCAGTGCAACATTCCCATTACCAACGTCCCAATGCTCTGCTTCTGAGCTCCTCTGGCTCCACCCTTTGTGGGCAGGTTGACTAATCTCCAAGGAAGGGAAGCCCTGCGGAGGTGGGGAGGAAGCCACACAGGATCAAGTCTTAGGTCCAAGCAGGTCAAGAAGCAAGTCCAGAGAGGTCTGCTGAGCTTCCACAAATAGTCTATCTTTTTAAAACTTTTGGATTTAATATTTCTTCTAAACTCATTTTCTACTTTTCCCCCTTTGTCTTTCAAATCGAGGATGAGAGCCTCTAGAAGGACTCTGTCCATTTTCGGTGCATTTGATCTTTACCCCATTTTATTACTTTTCTCTTCTTCAAAAAAACCCCACAAAACTTGAACTATCTGGTCCTGCCTCCCAATTAGAGGGGGAAATAATAGAGGTACCAAGACCAAACAGTTTTAAAATCACTAAGTAGTAGGCTAGGCACAGAGGGGACCACTCATTCTAGCAGCCCCGGGGGTGAGGGTGGAGGATATGGGAGGCAGGACGGGAACGGAGGTAGAGGAAGAACAATTCGGCGATGGGAATTCCCCTGATTCAATGTTAATATGTACCTAAAATATTACTATGAATGATATGTAAGCCACTATGATTAAAATAAAAAATTATATTAAAAAGTGAGATATCACCTCACACCAGTGAGACTGGCACATACCAAAAGACAGAACCAACCAGTGATTGCAGGGATGTGATGAGAAATGAACCCTCATTCACTGTTCGTGTGAAGGTTGTCTTCTTCAAACTCAATGAAAAAGTCTGGAGATTACACATTAAAGGATAGAGGGACCATAGTGATAATATAGCAGGTTAGGGAGCATACTTTGCACAGGGCCAACCCAAGTTCTATCCTGGCACTTGGTCCCCTGCACTCCACTAGGAATAAGCCCTTAGCTCCACCTGGTATGGGGAAAATATGGGATTTCCATATGACCTAGCAATTTTGCTTCTTGACATATACTCCAAAATTCATGGGAATTCTGGTGGTGATGAGGTACATCAATCTTGTCAGTCCAAGATCCAAGAGGTCTATATAGTGCATCAAGTGTTTCTGACTGAAAAAGTCCTCTAACAAGGCTCAGCAGATACCAGGTCACTTGTGAACTTCAATTTACTATTAATATTTTTGTCTGGCGATATATAACATAACAAATTACCAGGACCCAGTGGCTAAAACCTTAGCTTCTTAAACTAGGGGGTCATAATCGCGTAGGGGATAAGTGAATGTGGGGATTGAGAGAAACTTGGTTAGAGTGAAAGTTTTCTGAACATGCAATTACCAAAAAAAGTAGTTAAAAAGCCAGTGGGCAAGAAATCTGAGCATTTCTAGAAGTACTTGTCAGAATGTATGTCTCAGAAGAGAAGAAGTCACAAGTGGAAAATGTTTAAGAAATCCTGGTTTCACATGTGAGTGCCAAAGCTGCCTCATTAGAGGGTGAGATTCCAGTGCTGTGTGCCAATGACAACACATAAACTACAGATGGTCAGATGATTTTCTCACAACTTGCAAAGATGACTAAATTTCCACTAATGTTGAGGTGCCTAAAACTCCATTTTTTGATGAAAGATCTTATTGGCTTTCAGATAACACCATTACATGACTTTTACTTTAGGTGTGTGTGTGTGTGTGTGTGTGTGTGTGTGTGTGTGTGTGTGTATGATGATAAGAGAGAGCCACCTGACATTTCTCCCCATACAAAAGCTAATCTCAATGGGTCAAAAGCCCACACTTACATTCATTGCACCTGTAAGCCCCATATTCAAACAGTTCCAATCAGGTGCTAAGACTAACAGAAATTGGTGGCAAGTATTTAAGTTTGATTCACTGCCAAACAAAATAAGATATCATCTAGAGGATTCCAGTCAATGGATAGCATTATTCAGTCATTACCTTTTTCTACTTGACTTTTCCCAGCATGTTCAGTGAGTTTCCATGCAAGAGAGAGGGAAATTATTTCTGTTTCAGAAGGAGAATTAGAACTATTGTGTCCAATGCATATAGAAACTCTATCGCATTCTATAAAAACCTCAACTCTTTTTATTCTAGTTTGTACATCTTTGAAGGCCAGTATAACTGGTAATAAATGAGAAATACCAATAAATTTTATTAAATTGGCAATGGGAATGTTGCACTGGTGAAGAGGGGTGTTCCGTTTTATAACTAAATTCCAGCTACAAACATGTTTGTAATCATGGTGCTTAAATAAAGATATTTAACCACTTGAAAAAAAATTTTAAAGAACCAGTGTATTGCTTAAAATGACAGTACAGTGGGTAAAGCAATTGCCTTGCCAGCAATTAATGCGGGTTCAATTTCCAGCACCTGATATAGTTCCCATACCACCATATCTTTAAAAAGAGATCCCTGAACACAGATCTCAGGAAACCCCTGAGTACTGCCTGGTATACCACACAACTCTCTCTTAATTATATACACAGATGTTTATAATGTTTACACATTAATTGTCCAAAGTATAAAAGGCTCTTCAGTTTCTAACAGAAAGTTAAAATTATGGTCAGGACCATAAATTACTGGGATGAGAGTATTCTACCAACTCAACTTGCATCCTACCAACTCAAGTTCAATCTCTAGCAACACATATGTTCTCTGAGCACCACCAGATGGGATCCCTGAAAAAGATTCATTAGTAAATTTTAAGCTTAACCCCTAAACCAGGGGTCCTCAAACTTTTTAAACAGGGTCCAGTTCACTGTCCCTCAGATCGTTGGAGGCCGGATTATAGTAAAAGCAAAAACTACGAACAAATTCCTATGCACACTGCATATATCTTATTTTGAAGTGAAGAAACAAAATGGGAACAAATACAGTATGTGGCCGTAGTTTGAGGACCACTGCCCTAAACAAACAAGCAAGCACAACAAAACAAAACAAAACAAATCATTGTGTTTTAGTTAAAGTGAGGTAGATGAGCACTTTGGTTGTGTTGGTGGGTGGTTTGCAATTAACTTTTTACATCAATAACAAAAATTATTACAGCCATGTTACCTAAATTATAATTAAAATTTTATCCTAACAATGAGAATGTATGAGGGAAATAGAAAGCCTGTCTAGAGTACAGGTGGGGACGGGGAGGGGAGGAGGGATGTTTGGGACATTGGTGGTGGGAATGTTGCACTGGTGATGGGGGGGGTGCCATCTTATATGACTGAAACCCAACCACAATCATGTTTGTAACCAAGGTATTTAAATAAAAGTATTAAAAAAATAAAAAGTTTTGAAATAAAAAGAAAATCAGCATAGGTAGAGTCCACACACCAAAGGAGCCTGCTGAGGGCTGCATGTTAGAACTGGAAAGCAACCCAAATTGGAACATCTGTATGCCACCTACCAACCGAGTCACCCCCTTTACGACACCCTCAGCTTTACTTGCAGATATTCACCTCCCTCCCATCTGTGTGTTGGATCTGAGAAGGAAACTGATGCTTCAGTCAACCCAGCTCTGAATAGCGAGTTTATGTGAGATATGTTGCCCCTTTGTTTGCTGCTGACAAGCGTAAAGAACCACTTTCACTGCTGATAATAATGGTTAATTTATCACATCCAGTGGGACTGACCTCTGGGTGTCCCAGCCCCTCCATCACCTTCACACCTGCTCAAGCTAATTGTTAAAGCTTAGCCTAAATGAAAATCAACTGGGCTAATAATGAATGGAGCCCATTACTTGCAACAGCACATTGCTTTACGAAGGCTTATCAAGAAGCATTATAACCAGTCTCCCGTCACAGTTCCCTGTTTTGTGTATGAGAAAAAGCAACAAACATGAGGAAAAGCATAAAAGACTGGCATGTGGAAAACAGAGCCTGAGATGGGGCCCAGAACATTTGGATTTAGCTTCCTGAGTTCTAGGATCACCAGACCTGTAATTCACCCAAACTAACTCATAAAGTACTCATAAAGAAAGGAGTCAAATGTTTTTCTCTTAATGTATTTCTCTTAATGTTCTCATCTGTTTATATAAGCAAATGAGATCATTACTGGGTATGAAGACCTTAATTAATATGCTAATTTCATTCTTCAATCAAAACCATTTTTTTAAGGCGGTGATTTTCAAGGTTTCTCAAGTCACTGCCACCTGCTGTGGAACAGAATGGTAGGCTCCCAAATGCTTGAAATGAAAAAACCAGAACTACTAAACAAAAAGTGTCCACTATTAACAAGTCCTTTAAGAATATTTTCTGGAGAAGAAAACAGATTGTTCACACACAGGGAGACTTTTATACAGAAGATGGTTAAGTAAGAAGTTCTAGGGTCTCACAGCAAAAAACCCTCAAATTTCTAGACTGTTACTTTATGGAAAAGTATCTAGGTGCATAAAATTGAGCAAGAAAAGGCTCCTTGAAAAATAATGCTGTGAAAACCGGGTAGCCATTTGCAAAAATAATGAAACTTAGATCCACATAAAAAGGTTCATTCAAACTGGATTCAAACCTTCATAATTATACTAGAATCCATAAAATACACTGAGGAAAAAATAGAACTGTCCAGAAATATGGACTTCAGAAGTATCTTCAATGATTTGACTCCATTGGCCAATAAAATAAATAAACAAATGGAACCACATCAAACTAATAATATTTTGTATGGCAAAAGAAACTTGGGCTGAAACTAAAAGACACAGAACAGAATAAATAAAATATTTTTGCACCATAAATCAGATAAGAGGCTAAAATCTGAGACATGTAATGTACAAACAAAGCTCCCGAGCAAAAATCTCAATAATCTTATCCAAACAATGAAGGAGATGGGGCCTGAGAGATAGCACAGTGCATAGGTCATTTGCCTTGTACATGGCTGGCCAGGTTCAATTTCCAGCATCCCATCCCTGAGCCTGCCAGGAGTAATGTCTGAGTGCAGATCCAGGAGCACCTCCGGGTGTGGCCCAACCAACACCCCACCAAATGAGGGAGAAGGGAGAGACACTTGCCTGAAAAGTAAGAAAGGGTTAGGCATAGGAATAGGGTTTATCATCACTAGTTATCAGCGAAATACAAATCAAAAACACAATGAGATATCATCTCACATCGGTGAGAACGTTATATGTCAAAAAGGCTGTAAACCATCAGTGTTGGAGAGGATGTGTTGAAAATGATATTCTCATTCATTGTTGATGGGAACATTATCTGGGTCACTGTGGAAAATAGTGTGGAGATTACTCATGAAAGTAAGAACAGAAGTAAATCAGAGAAAGAAACAAGTACTGAATGGGCTCATTCAGATGTGCTATATAGAGAAAAAAGGGGAGGCATAGAAATATTGGATGATGACAATTTCTTTGCCTTTGATTGTAGAACTGATTATCAAGTAGCCTGAAGGGGTGAAGGGGGCAAGAATGGACTAGAAGTGAAATAAGAACCATGGTGAAGAATATTGAATACTTCGATGGTGATGAAGGTGCAGTAACTATGTATTTCAAAATCATAAAAGTTATTGCTATTGTACTCATATTACCTAAATTATAAATACATTTAATTTTTTAAATTACTTTATTTAAACTTTGTGGTTACGAGGTTCTTCATAATACAATTGAATTTTCTTTTTCACTATCACAAAGTTGTTCATTACTGAGTATCAGTCATAACCATACAATGTACAATCCCCTCACCAGTACACACTTGCCAGAACCGATGTCCCATTTCCCTAATGTCCTCCCTCAACCTGTCTCTGTGGTATTTTTCTTCTCTATCTCTCTCTTTCTCTCTCTCTTTCGCTCATGTTTTTCCCTATTAGACACTGGTTTTCAATATTGTTACTGAAAGGATATTATGCATATCACCCAGTTCTTACCCAGAGTAATTAGTTCCAACTCTTTGTCATAGTGGTTCCTTTTCTGCCCTAAGTGTATTCACTCACTATTAGTGGCAAGCTTTTTGTTATGGACTGGTTGATCCTCCTGATACTCATCTCTATTGGCTATGGATATTACTACAATACTAGATTTTGTTTGAGATCTCACAAATGAGTGTGATTATTCTTTGTCTATCCTTCTCCTCTGACTCATTTCTTTCAATATAATACTCTCCATATTCTTCCATGTATAAGCAACTATCATGATTTCATTTTTTCCTAACAGCTGAATAGTATTCTATTGGGTAGATGTACCACTGTTTATCCACTCATCTGTTCTCAGGCACTTGAGTTGTTTACAGATTCTGGGCTATTGTAAATAGTGCTGAAATGAATATAGGAATACAGAGAACTTTTCTTCATTGTGTTTTGGGTATCCAAACACAATTAGGTGAATAGTTTCTCCCATTCCATGTGTAGTCTTTGTATTATGCTCACCATTTTCTGTAAGGTACAGAAGCTTCTCAGTTTAATTTAGTCCCCTTTGTTTATCTTTGCTTCCACTTGTTTGGCTAGTGGAAAATGGCCTTCATCCTTGAAGATATCTTTAGCTTCAATGTCACAGAAAGTTCTATCTACATTTTCCCTCTATGTACCTTATGACTTCAGGTCTGATATCAAGGCTCTAATCCATTTTATATCACTCTTTTGCATGGCATTAGAGAGAAGTCTAGTGAGTTTGCATGTAATAGACAAGTTTTCTTAGCACCACTTGTTGAAGAGGATTTTCTTGTATCACTTCATATTTCTTGCCCTTCTATCAAAGATCAATTGCTCATATAACTGAGGGTTAGTCTCAGAATATTAAAGTCTATTCTATTTATATGGGGGATTCTTTATTCACTACCCTGATATTTTAACAACTATGCTTTACAGTACAGTTTGAAGTTAGGGAAAGTGAAGCCTCCCATTTTCTTCTTCAAAAGGATTGCTTTAGCTATTCACAGAGGTGTATTGTTCCATATAAATTTCAGAAGTGTTTGAGTGTTCAATTTCATTGAAAACTGGCATGGATATCCTTATAAGGATTGCATTAAATCTGTACAATATTTTGGGAATCATTGCCTTTTTAATTATGTTACTTCTCCCAATCCATGACCAGGGATTTTTGTTTCCATTTCCTGTGTCCTCTTTTCTTTCTTGAAAAAATGTTTTGTAGTTTCTATGCCTATGTATTTCATCTTTTTAGTTATGATGATTCATTCTAAGGTACTTGATTTCCTGTGTACAATTGTGATTAGGATTGTTTTTGCATTGTTTTTAATATCTTTCTTCCTTTCATTATTTGTATAAGAAAAATCATAGGTTTTTTGTGTCTTGATTTTGTAGCCTACTTTACTACACATGTATATTGTTTCTAGAAGTTTTTTGTAGACTTTAGGATTTCCAAATACAGTATTATGTCATTTACAACAATGAGAGCTTGGCTTCTTCCTTTCATTTCTGAATGCCATTGATATATTTTTCTTGCCTAATTGCTATGGCAAGTACTTCCAGTACAACACTGAATAGAAGTCTCAAAAGAGGGCAATATTGTCTTGTGCCAGGTATTAGAGGAAGGAACTTGCATGGTAAAATAAGATGAGAGAATATTGAATTAAGTTACATTCAGTTTAGTTTATTTAGAATTGCATTTTCAGTGTTTCAGTGCAGCAGTTCTTTTTTATTATTAAATTATCTTTATTTAAACACATTTAAACACAGTTACAAATATGATTGTAGTTGTATGATTTCAGTCATGTAAAGAACTGAAATGTGGCACTGGTGAAGGGGAGTGCAGCAGTTCTTAAAGCAATCAATCTTATCTATCCTCTTTTGAGTTTCAGGAATATAGAATCATTTGTAGTTTGCTTATCATGTGTAGCATCCTGAGTAATGCTAATATAAACATATTCAACACTAATATGAGTGTGAATTGGAAATACTACTCTTCAAGTCTTATGCAAATCAAGGCTAAATAAACTGCAGAAGAAAAGAACAATGAACAAACTCGCCAACTGATACTCGTAATAGATATTTTAAAAAGTACTAACTATATTTAAAATCAAACAGGAATAAGTTTATGAAATTTTAATTATTCAGTTATTGTTGAAAAGCCTACATATTGGACACTTTTCATCTAAGACACTTATAACAATATTTACTTCCATAGCTGACTTACTAGAATTTAATTTTTAGCAGTATGCCAGATTCAGGTGTGAGTCTCGTGTTCCTCATTTTGGAGTCCAAGCTTATAAATCAATATCTTTCTTTGAGTGTGCTTTTCTCAAGGTGTAGAGCAGACATACAAAACTGCTGATATTTGCTAAACCTCTAAGTTTCCATTCTGAATTGGCACATTGGCACACTATGCTTTGTAACACATTTCAGTTGCCAAAGCAAGTCAGATTATTAAATCTAATATGAGTGGAACAGGAAAGTATATCACACCCACAGAAGCCGATGAGGGCAAAGAAGAGAGAAAACAGAGAATAAGTAATAATATCCTCCTCTGGGACCAAAAGTTCTGATCCTGGGGCCCGGGAGATAGCATGGAGGTAAGGCGTTTGCCTTTCATGCAGAAGGTCATCAGTTTGAATCCCGGTGCCCCATATGGTCTCCCGTGCCTGCCAGGAGCAATTTCTGAGCATGGAGCCAGGAGTAACCCCTGAGCACTGCCAGATATGACCCAAAAACCAAAAAAAAAAAAAGTTCTGATCCAAGATTGTAGTAAACAGGCAGGAATTTAATGATGTTTCTATTTCTTAGAGATCAATGTCTTAGTTAATACTTCATAGATCCCTTGACAATAGAAATATAAATCCTATATTTATTCCTTTGAGTGTGGGTTCATTCCTTCTCTTGGGTGTGTTGCTGTAACTGGGGCTTGCACATACATTGGACTTCAGTGCTTGGACTTGATTCACTCTGGTGCTTTCAGAGATACATATCCACTATAGCTCTTGAACCCGAAACATCAAGGCCCACTGATGTTTGCACCCTTTCTAAGCAGAGCATGTACACATATGTACCAGTGGTGACACCTCCTGGCCATTGTGCTTCCGCATTTATTTGGTTTTGGAGCTCCCTAGGGATCTATAAGCTCCTTTTTAAGGGGAAGGGTGCTTGCACAGATGGTTACAGTGAGACCATGAAATTGCCTTGTTATTGGGGATCACAGACAGCAGGAGCTGCCAGAATCACACAAGGTGCATGTATACAAGGATACTGAGTAATTATAGTCATGACCTACACTTGCAAGGTAGGTGCTCCAAACTATTGCACTAATCCTCCAATCCTTATATTTATCTTTGTTTTCTTTTTCCTCCTACTTTGAACAAATCAGTGTTCAGTAGTCATAACTGATAAATTTAGGGAGTCAACTCTACCATGGCATCTTCCAATTGACTCCTGGATTTATTTCCTGAAAATCAATACCTGGTTAACATTGACTAGCGTGTAGATTTTCTATGTAGGACAACAAATTACTACAAATTTAACATTTAAAATAACACACATTTAGGTAGGTAGTACAGAGAGTAAAGCACTTTCTTGTATCAGTCCCTAACACATGTGGTTCAACTCAGGTGAATCCCCAATACAATCCTCTGAGCATCACCAGGAGTAACTTCTTAACACAAGGACAAGAGTAGCCCAAAAGTCAAACCAAAGCACAGATACACATATATACATTTGTCATCTCACCCTTTATATAGCTAAGTCTGAGCCCAGCTTACTCACATTCCCTGTAAGGCAAATATCCATAGTTGGGGTTCCAGAACTTCAGCTATGAAAAGGATATGCATCCAGGCTCACTCAGATTGTTGGCAGAATTTGTGAGTTTGTATTGTATTTTATTTTCAAAGGCATCTTTTATTTTCACAGTTAAAAAGAAGAGAAAAATAAATTATTTTGTTTATATAATTTACTAGTTATTAATAATATAATATTTTAGTACTACTATAAAAATAAAGCCTTATATGATATAATGTAATGAAAGAGTGATATTCCATCACCTGGTCTATATAATATTGCACGGCGTATTGTATATCCTTCTTCACACAAGAGCACATTACACAGGTAGGAAGGCATAGATCAGATTAAAGTTTGTCTCTCCCACAGCTAGAAACCTAAGATACGAATTTTGTGTTATTACATTTTTCTCAACTTCTCTCACTGTCATGTTCTAATGTTAAACCACTCACTTTGAAATAAATCCACAGTCACTGGCCAATTCTTTTTTTTTAGAAGTAAAAATTATATAATTATATATATATCAAGTTACAACGAATCACATTCTTCTCTGCATTGCTCTCCAATTAATGATATAAGCACCAAGTTCCAACTTTAAAAATTTTCATAGTTGTTTTAACTGGAGATGCTCAAAAGAGGTGAGTTACAAGTGGATGAGCCTGAGAAGGAACTTTACGGGGACCTCTGAAGGGTTCAAGGAGTTCTTTTTTTTTTAATAACAATTTTTATTTTAAACATAGTGGCTTACATATTGTTGACAATAATATTTTAGGTACATGTTAGCATAATATCAGGGGAATTCCTTTCACCAAACTGTCCTCCCTCTGCCTCTCTTCCCATCGTACCTCACATGTCTTCCTCCCTCACCCTCGGGGCAGCACTGGCCAATTCTATCTGAAGATCTTGGAAGGATAGGAAACTTTTTTTAATATTTTTAATTGCCTCATTTAAGCACTGTGGTTACAAAATTGTTTATAGTTGTGTTTTAGTCATAATGTATATCATCCTTCCCAGTGCACCCTTCCTGTCACCTTCAACTATGTCTCCCATTTCCCTTTCACCCCAACCTTGCTCTAGGGCAGGCAAATTACATTTATTTCTCCCTCTTTCTCTCTCTCTGCTCTCCTATTGCTGAGTATTCAATACTGTTAGCACCAGGATGACCAAGAAATCATTCCAGCCCCTAAACACTCAAGAATTAGACTGTTATGATTTATGTTTGCATCTGATGTGACCAGAATAAGTCAGCTAATTCAACATGTAAATGCAACCATTGACTGACAAGAATGGCAGCATATGACTCTTGCCAGGACTACATGAACCTGAAGCAGTCAGTCAGTTGTAGAACTATAAGCATCCATCATATCAATGATTTGGCAGCTTAAAGAGTGAACAACTGGATGATGACTGGAATTTTCACTTTCAATCAATCACAGTTCCACAGTTTCAGTAAAAGAAATAACTGACAAGTAGAGCAAAGTTCCCTTAACTTAAATTTATTCAACCCCAAACATTGGTGGAATGCATACTATATAAAAGTTATTGTGATAATTGTTGGGAATACATAAATATAAGCCTTAAATAGTGTGTTTGAAATAAAATTACACCTCAAACATTTACTCTACTAACTTGTTATCTGAAGAACTATGTGACTATCTTAGTGGCCATCAACTCTCTGCACCTAAGATCCTTCCCCTATAGTATACCTCTTCCAATGATGTTTTATAGTTTAGAAAAGTCTAATATTTAACCCTAATTTTCTTTGGTATGTAAAAGCTCAATATCCATATATATTATATGACATATAATATAACAATTGTAACTATGTATTATGTAATTATTATATATAATATATTAACATTATATATTGATATAATATATTATGTATGTATTATATATTATATACGTATAGTCTGCAAATATTTTTTAAATCCAAAGAGCACTGAAAACAGACACAGCTCCATACAAATGCAAGAGAGTAACCTCCATAAAGAAATGACTTGCAACAAGAAATTAAGGTACCTCCCCAAAATATTTTATGCAAAGCACCAATCAAAATAATAAAGATTACCAGGTAATCTACAAACTATTCATAACACAACACCAAAGAGTATAGGCCAAAGGCATCTAGTTTATAAAATTATAATGTGCAGGAGTAATGCAACTGAGTGAGATGACCAAGCACCATCACCAAACATACATGTGATCCCTAGTTGCAATAGCAGAGAGAAAGGAGTGAGAGGTAAGCACTATTTCTTTACCCAATCTTGGAACTTGCCTAGCAATGCTCCACCCTATAACATTTGCCCTTGAGTATACAAATATCAAGATGTGAGTACCTAGTATAATACCTGATGCCAGTCACAGGCACCCAGCCACTGAGTATATCAGTTCTGCAGTGTGTACGTATATCTCCTGTGAGATATGGGCATGTGAGCTGATTTCTCAGTTTAATCACTTCTGAAAATATGAACTGGAAGAGTTAAATGAGACCCTCTGCTTTCTTGAATGCCCATACCAGTGAACTCTAGTGAAGTCTAGCATGCCCAGAATATGCATGTGGATCAATATGTGAGAGATGTGGACTCTGCAGCCCATCTCTTGCAACCAGGCTCACCCTTCCCTGGAACTGGTTTATCCCTGCCAAGGAGTAAGGTCTCTAACTACAGCTGAATCAAGCCTCTTTTTACTCTTTTCACATTTCCTGGATCCCAACTCTGACATTCCTTTCTTCCTCTTTTGTATTGCATTGTATCTTCCTCTATTGTATTATATCAATATACTTTAATACTGTCATCCCAATTCCCTTTCTCTTTACTCCCATAAGCTCCAAAGACACACTGGTATCAATATTAAATGCATCAATAAATAGGGAGGAATCCCCATATCTAAAGCTCTAGCAATGAATCTTGGACCTGGTTGGGGATCAACCCATGGGGATATATAGCCAATTAGTTTTGAAATCCTGCAAGCACTTGAAAGGAAAATACAAAGATAAACATAAACAAATAGAGGTATAAACACCCAAAAGTAAATCAACTGAGGACCAAATAAAGGAATTTTAAGAATGAGGTCTATTCAAACCATAGACTGTCATTCATCTATATAAAGAATCAAGCATTGGGCCAGAGTGATAGCATAGCAGATGAGTTTGACTTGCCTAGGGCCAACCAGGGTTTGATCCCAGCCTTCCATTTGGTTCCCCCAAGCACCAACAGTAGTAATTCCTGAGCACAGAGCCAGAAGTAACCCATGAACACAGTTGGGTATGAACCAAACAAAAAAAGAATCAAGCACTAATTCATTACTACAACTCATGAGCATAGATCTATGAACACTGTGCAGGGAAAAAAAAACAGGGTCCCTGAGTGAAGAATTTTTCTTTAAGTCTCTGAACATAGATGCAGATACAGAAAAGTTAGGTGATTTGGTTGGCTAGGGAGTGGAGACTTCAGAGACTGCTGTGGTCAGTGTTTCTCTCTAGGATGAAAGGTTCTGCTGAAAATTGAAGGTGATCCCCCATCTTTGTTAATATACTGAGACACACCAAGCTTCAAACTGTAATTTGGTGAATTAGATTGCAAATTATATTTCAATAAGGCTATTTTCCAAAAAAAATTTTAAAAGGGAGGTCAACTAGTTGAACATCTACATGAGACTATTGAATTCTCTCTTGAAGATTTCTTTCTCCTGGGGCTTCATGATAGCACTTCTTCTTATCTTCCTCCCACCATTTTGTGGAGCTCTGTCTGCAAACTTGTTTTACCACCTTCCTCAACACTCTGACCCTCCAGGATTTCTTATGCCCATATCTGGCTAAACACAATTTTTTTTATATTTGGCAATGTAGTTTCTGAACCTCAAAAGCACACTATTCTGTGAATAGTGTACTCATCAAAATCTTTGGACATGCTTACTTAAGAGTAAGTGAAATTGACAATGATTATTGGAAATGATTACTCTAGACAAGAACTAGGTACTTAAAGGAGGCAAAGTGGTATATAAGATACCCTTTCAGTAACATTGCAAACATTTCAGTAATATTGCAAACCACAGTGTCTAAACAGAAAAATAGAGAGAGAAAGGGAGAGAGAAAAATAATATATATATACACATATATCTTTCATATAGAAAATAGGGCAGGAGGAGGGCTGGAGGAAATGTGCATTGGTGAAGGGATAGTGTTAGACATTGATGACTGAAAATCATGAACAACTTTGCAACTAAATCTCATGGTGATTATATTTTTAAAAGAGTAACTAGAAATTTTTGGAAAGGAACTAGAAAAGGAAAGAATTTGTTCCCCCTTTCCTTTACTTTTCAGCTCTTAACTCTTTTATAGTAATTCATTTTTATTTTGTTTTGGATTACACTCAGCAATTTAGGGTTTACTCCTTGTTCTGTGCTCTGGAATCACTCTGGGGAGTAATCAGGAATGAAGATCAGACCTAGGTAGGTCACATGAAGGCAAGTGCCCTCTCTATTTGCTGTACTATCTTCCTAGCTCTTCCTCTTTCTTATTTTTTTTTTTTTTTGGTTTTTGGGCCACACCCAGTGACGCTCAGGGGTTACTCCTGGCTATGCGCTCAGAAGTCGCCCCTGGCCTGGGGGACCATATGGGGCACGGGGGATCGAACCGCGGTCCGTCCAAGGCTAGCGCGGTAAGGCAGGCACCTTACCTCCAGCGCCACCGCCCGGCCCCTCTTCCTCTTTCTTATTAAGACTTACTTTTAACCTCAAGGTTTATCCCATGGCACTTTCTCCAAGCCAGCATCTTCCAATGTCTGAGAATAAATTAAAGAACTCTCCTATATCTCCCACAGTTCTCAACTTTAACCACCAAATTGTCAAGTATAATCACCACTTAATCAGTGCTTTTTCCTTCACTAGGATTCGAAAACTTTGACATTGTTGGCTTTGAAGTCTTGGTGTTTAACATAAATTCTTTCATAACCTTGAGAGAATAATTGAATGACAGATGTTGCTCAAAAACATGAACTAAGAAGGTGAGTGCATTTGAGTTTGAATTAATGGTTTATTTCTTTTTCTTTTTTTTTCTTTTCTTTTTTTTTTTTTTTTGGTTTTTGGGCCACACCCAGTGACGCTCAGGGGTTACTCCTGAGTATGCACTCAGAAGTCGCTCCTGACTTGGGGGACCATATGGGAAACCGGGGGATCGAACCGCGATCTGTCCTAGGCTAGCACAGGCAAGGCAGGCACCTTACCTCCAGCACCACCACCCGGCCCCCTAAAGGTTTATTTCTTACTGCATATTCTGACCTTGATTTGCTGGGTGACCTTTGGAAAGTCTCTTCACTCACAAGTCTAGGTTTCTGAATCTTTAAAAGAAATGAAGACACAAATATCATCTTCACAGGGCTGTTGAAATACTGAAATGGAGTATAGTTCATGACATGTCTTCACACAGAATAGGTTCTGTGTTTGAGGTAGCATGCATTATCAATAACATCCTTTATTGGGAAATAGAGGACAGTGGATCTGGGGAAGGGGATTTGTGACATAAATTCTGGTTTGTCTGACTCCTCCATTTTGAAGATGAAACTAACATCAAGATAATGAGAACTACATAACAATAATCTAATGGCCCAAAAGATTAGTGGATAAGAGTTGCCATAGGGGTGATATCAATAAAACTTTCAAGACGTGTGGAGTCAGGGATTTAGGGCACTAAAATTCGTCTTCACTCTGAAAAAGATAAAGAAGCTATCACTAATTCGCATGGAAGGAAAATAGTTAAAGTCACAAAGCAACTCAGCATCCATTAGGGATCTAGGCTAAGGCAAAGCACAAGCACTAATATTAACTATGGTTCTTAGCCTTTGGAGTTGACAAGATGAACCCAGCTTCGAGCAGACCAAACACTGATGCTTATTGAAGAGAAACTTTCTGGAAAAAAAGTCAGCCAAATCTAAGGGGCTGTCAACTCCAGGGTCATCAGCGAAACGTTAAGCAGGGAAGAGCTGAAATCAAAGGCTTGTCTGCCTGCCTGCCCCGCGCACTCCACTCAATGGGAGCACATGGTGGTCGTGGCCTTTCACAATATTTATAATGAAGGAACCACGTTGGAGGTGTCAGCCTTCATTATTCTGAAAGCTTCCTCCTGCTCAGATCCACCCTGGGGCTAACAGTAAAAGTACCTGATTCCCAATTCTCAAACACAAAAGCACACAGAGCTTGAAAGAGGAGCTGACTAATAAAGTTTGCATATCCCTAAGAAAAAGAGCTTACAAGGAAGAAGAAAAGGAATGGCAAGATTAAACAAAAAACAGTAAGCTGGGATGGGAAATGATAAAAATTTTAAAAGGCAAGAACTTAAATCTATTTTCCTTTTTTTTTTTTTTTTTTTGAAAAATGTCCTTGTTCATTTACATTTCAGTATAAGCTGTTCCAGGGAGCTGCTGTTTCATCCCTGGCTAGAATGCCTCATGCTTTGAACATGGGACTGGGGGAGCAGAATATTGCTAAACTCTGTTCTGCAGAGTCGTCTCCTAGTTTTAAACTTCATGCAGTCCTACCAGGCAAGAAAAGGCTCTAAGATAGGTTGGGCCAGGCAAGAGCCCCAATGTTTCCCTGGCTCCCATGACCTCCTTACTCTGTGTACTGTGTATTCCTTTGTGAGTTTTTTCTCAGTTTCTCCGTGTGTAAAATGGAAAACAAACCTAATATTCCCTCTTTTATGGGGGGGGGGGGTGTTTGGGTTGGGGCCACACCCGGCAGCACACAGGGTTTATTCCTGGCTCTGCACTCAGAAATTGCTCCTGGCAGGATTGGGGGACTATATGGGATGCCAGGGATTGAACTGGGTTCATCATGGGTCAGTAGCATATAAGGCAAATGCCCTACTGCTGTGTTGTCACTCTGACCCTACCTCTCTCTTGATACTGCTGAGAAAATTGAATTCACTAAGGAAAAAGAAGCGCAGGGTCAAGTCCCTAGGAAAGGTCACTCATTTGCTATCATTATCAATTCTGGCAAGATTTGTCAAATAGAAAATATGCCGTTTGCTTAAGGATTTGGTGGTTTTCACAGAGGGATGGCTTAAGTTTATTGTAATTACCAATATTGTTAAGCATAGATGTATATTCCTTGCATATGCTAGATGAGAATCATATTTGCTGAATGCTTGTGGTAAGTTGGTATCTATGTTACTTTCTCATCAAAATAAGTGCCATAAGTACCATAAGGAACAAGTAGGTCAGAACATTTAATTTTCAAAACAGAGGCCTGGAGCTACAGTACAGCAGGTAGAGTGCTTGCCTTGCATGTGGTCAACACAGGTTCGATCCCCAGCACCACATACAATTACCTGAACCCACTTGGAGTGAGTCCTAAGCATAGAGCTGGGAAAAAGGCCTGAACCCCTCTGGGTATGACCCCAAACAACAAATAATAATAATAAACACAAAATACAAACCTTTCACGGCTTTCTTTCCATTGCCATAATATCTATAAGTATTTAAAACTGTGGGTGCAATCTTATATGTTAACACCTTATCTGATGGGCATTAATAAATAATTCTCCCATTCTGTGGGTGGTCTTTGTATCCTGATCATTGTTACCTTTGAGGTGGCAGAAGTTTCTTAGATTATAGTACCATTAGTTTGTCTTTGCTTCTACTTCCTAGGTCAATGCTAGGTCAGTGTCTTCCTTAAAGATGCCTTTAGCTTCAATGTCATGGTGAATTCTGCCTATGTTTTCCTCTATGTACTTCATGGTTTCAGCTCTGATATCAAGGTTGTTGATCCATTTTTATTTGACCTCTGTGCAGAGTGCTAGAGAGAGATCTGAGTTCATCTTCTTGCATGTAGCTGAGCAGTTAGCCCAGCATCACTTGTTCCTTGTTCCACTTTCTATTTTTTTACTCCTTTACTTAAAATTAACTTATCATATGCCTGACTGTAAAATCACACCACGCGTCATATATCCAACTCCAGGTGAATGAGTCTGAATCAGCATCGCGCATGATATAATCCAAACCAGGCTGAGGGTGAAACAAGTATAGTCTGTCAGTCTTCTACTTCATATATTCACCCAGCTGTCTGCTAGAACTGCTGTTTTTATTGAGTACAGAGACCACCTCTAGGTGTGGCAATAAGGACAGATAGCTCAGGCTATTCTGAGGCAGTCCCATCCATATTTCAAGTAAGACAATCTCTGCTTTAATCTCTATGTTGAGGTAAATCCAAGTTGTAAATAAACATACAAAGGAACTAGGAATGATCTTTGTTTTAGGTAAAATAAGGCATAACCTAACACCTTACCATAGAGCACTGGTTCTCAAATAGTGGGGCGTGCCACCCCGGGGGGGGGGGGCGAGGCTCCTTAAAGGGGGGCATGTTTGATCTTGGCAAACACTGTCATAACAAGCTAAGCCCTATGTTTATGTCTCTGTATGTCTCTGGAGCTGAGAGTTGCTGTGTCCTGCTTCAAACCCCACTTCAAAAAGCTATGCATTGCAAAACGTGCTCAGTGTAGCCATTCATCCAGACATCACCTCTGATTGAAAAATCAGCTCGAATTATTTTATATATTTTTGTTTTGCAGGCTAAAGATTTTTTAATAAAGATACTATTTACAGTCGCGCAGGGGGAGGCCGAAAAATGTTTTCTTCTTCCTAGGGGAGCATGACAGAAAATAATTGAGAAGCACTGCCATAGAGGCAGGTTGCAAGGGAGCATAGAGGAGTAGTGGCAAAATGTAAATGGGGAAATTAGTGGCTAGAAATGAAGAACAGTGAAGAGAACCTTCTCTCCCAAGAGGGCTCAACAGAAGGGGGAGACATTAACCTCTGAGAGCTGATAAGAAGGATGTTAGGTACTGGACTCTCTCCTAGCCTACACTGACTGAGGGGAGCTATTCTAAGTTTTGTTGTTTTAGAATTCAACAAACTCTAATTATATATGGTATAGTCTATATTGCATGCTTTTATATGCGTTATCTACTAAGTAAGTACAAAATATAAATCTTGAGATGAAAGTTATCTCTGCTTTTAGATCATATAGTCACACATTCCTTAGCAATGAGGATACAGTCTGAGATATGTGCTACTAGGTGATTTCATTGTTGTAAATGTCGTAGAATGTTATTAGACAAATAGTTTTAGTTCAGTGATTTTTTTCAGTCTTTTTACATATATGGATCAGTAAAAGTGAGAAATATTTCATTATACTATTCTTTGTATTGGTTTTCTTTGTATTGGTATTCTTTGTATTGGTTTTGAAATCTAATATCTAAAGTGAACATTTTATGTATAAATTTTAGCTACATGAAAATCTAGCAGCAAACAAAAATTCTATTAGAACATTTTAAAATTTGGAAGAAGAGGCTGGGCTACACTCAGTGGTTTTTGAGTGCTACTCTTAGATCTAACTTGGGCATCATTCTTTTGGTACTAAGAGGGCCATATGGCACCAGATATTAAGCTATTTCTTATTTCCAAGAAGCTATTTCTCCAGCCCCACACACTGAGAAATTTTGAGAAAGTAATCTTTAATTCTAGTCATTTATATGCAAAATCTGTTATTGCTTCTTTGCTAGAATATTCCACCAAAAACAACTGAAAAATTGTTTTATACACACCAAGAACGACACTAGCATTCATTTGGATTATGTTTAACTTTTTTTTTAATTCTTTTTAGTTTTAGGGTTTGGGGTCCACTCCTGATGGAACTGGGGATCTTCTTTGAATTAGCTTCTTCCTGCTCTCTAATTCCTTCAACCCCCACTCCCATCCCTGCAGTGTTCTGGGACCATGTGATACCAGAAGTCAAACTGAGGTTGACTGCATGAAAGGAAAGTAACTTAACCTTTGTACTATCCCTTTCTAACTCTCTGGCCTACTATTTGGCTTTAGTCACTGACAAAGCTAAAAAGATCACAAATAAGATTTGGAAATATGACCAATAACTTAATAGTTCTGTAACGGAGGGATAGATATTCCTCTTCCTGTGAGATCCAAAATTGAGACATTATGGTGCATATATACAATGGAATACTACTCAACTATGAGAAAATTGAAATTGTGCAAATTTGCTGCGACTAGGATAAAAGTGGAGGGAGTCGTACCAAGTGAAGTGAGTCAAAAAAATAAAGCTTTTGGGTTAGATTGTGCATAGAAAATCATAATTTTCATGTCTAGAGTACTAAGCAATATGGTAGTGAGCTCTATAATAGGAGTCTAGTCAATGGAGTATCATCTACCATGTCTCAAGCATCAAGATTCACTTCCTGGAAGCAAACTGACATTGTGGGCATTATGATATATTAGTAAACTTGCTTGGTTTAAAATAAAAAAAACATAGTTAATGAATAGGGCCTATGGTGTGCAGTTGCCTATTTCAATGGTCTCTGTGGACATAAGCATTAGATCATAAAAGCAGGCAAAAATCATCTGGATTTTATCCTCACCTACTATCTCAAAATACTTAAAGGGGATATCTACATTTTCTTTGTATGTTTCTGTAGATGCATTTCCTTAATAATTATAATTCTTAGTGTTTATTCCCATATATAGAGAAAGCTTTCTCCATCCCTTTTTTAGATATGCTTAGTAGGAAATTCTAGTAGAAAAGTCTTGGTTGGGATATGAGTTAAGGTTAAAAACAAGTTATAGAGATTATTTAGCTTGTTAAGTAGAGATTATTAGCTTGTTATTGAGATTATATAGCTCCATATGCACCTATATATCATATATAGTATTGTTACTTTTTTACATAGGCACACTAAAATGGGGAAATCTCATGTATAGAAAGAAGTTCTTATCTAACAGGGGTAAAAATACATGAATTTTATAGTACAGGGAAACCTTTAACCCTGAACATTTGTCATAGGGACTTGACTTAGACCTCAATTGATCGGACATCAACTGTCGATCCCTGAACTTTGAATCCCATTCTTGGTTTTCTGCACCAGCATCAGAAATAACCCCCCCCCCCCGGGGTGGCCCAAATGCAACCCTGGCATCAACTTGCTCCTAAGTTTGTTCATATGACACCCTGACAACAAGGAAACAGCAGCAATTTTCTCTAAAGGTAGGTTTCCCTGCCTCTTTACCTAATGGTAAGATGAAATAAGATGTTTCATGATACCCCAGCTTCAATTTAGGATCTGTACAAAAACCAAGATCTTTAATTACAGAAGATGGACTATGACAACTGCGACTGAGTAGAACTTTTCCTGGGACCATAAAGAAGGCCTTGGGAAGCTCAGTTTTGTAAACTGAGGGAAGGCTGAGGATTGAACCTTGATCTGTCCTAGGTTGGCCACGTGTAAGGCAAACACCCTACCTCTGCACCATTGTCTCTCTCTATGACTTTTTTTGTTTGACGTAACACACTGCAGTTCCATTTATAGTGCAAATATTTATCTTTTCTAATGGTATTAAAAAATCTAATACATGTGTAGATCCTAGTCCACTATGCATTGACTGACTTTACTCAATATCTCTAATTTCATAGACAGAGTAGAAAATTGCATGATTTAACATTTTCCTATGGTTGAATAGTATTTAATTGAATATATATTACAATTTATTAATCCACTCATTTTGTTTCTGAACACTTGGGTTGATTCCAGATCTTTGCTATTGTTTCAATGAACTGCTTTTTATTGCGGCTGTTAAATTTTGTGTGTTTTACACACTTTTGCATTTTTCTATAAAACTAAGAAGAAAGGACCAAAGAAAGGCTGTGGGTCAAGGACCAAGTGATATTGAATACATTGGCAGGGAGATAAATAAGAACAGAGCTAAATATCCAAGCCAAAGTCAACAATAATAGAATCAATGGACCTAAACTTTAACAATCTAAATTTCAAAGGGCCTGTTATGCTGGTAGGCCAGGGGTCAAAGTGTGGTGGTATAGGATTCACTCTGGGGCCATTGGTGGAGGGAGGTTGACACTGGTGGTGGGAAGAGTTCTGATTCATTGAATATCTCAAATTCAATTATGAAGGATTCTTATTATATTATGCATCTTATTTTTTATTATATTATAAAGACTTTCTGAAATTTCAGTTCTGTCAAAAAATCAACAATGATATTAAATTAAATAAGATACTAAGTTACATCAGGGTGATTATATGTTCTTTCTCTGGTTTATAAGATTCTCCTCCCTTACCTCACATATTTTTATTTTTTATGAGAACAGATGAAGGTCTATACTGTTTCCAGATTTCAATTACACAACACAGTGTTATCAACTATGTTCACGATGCCTCTATATTTGCTCTTTTTTTTTTTGTGGTTTTTGGGTTACACCCGGCAGTGCTCAGGGGTTACTCCTGACTCCATGCTCAGAAATTGCTCCTGGCAGGCATGGTGGACCATATGGGGCACCAGGATTCAAACCGATGACCTTTTGCATGAAAGGCAAACGCCTTACCTCCATGCTATCTCCCGGGCCCCGATATATTTGCTCTTTTGACCTATTTATCTCAGAGCTAAAAGTTTATACCCTTTACCATCTTTCCTATTTCCCCCTCCTTTAGTGTGGCAAAGGGGGGAAAAGGCCAGACAAAAGAGATGAAATTTGATGTGAAAGAACTAAAGGTCAAGCTACTGCTAAATGCTGGGTGGGCTGGGGGCTGGAGCAGTGACCAGGAAGGGGAAAGGGAGTATGGGGTGGAGAACCTAGGTAGAAATGGCAGAAAAAGTGCTGATTGTTTGTGAGGAGAGTTTGTCTGTCAGATGAGACTCACAGGGAGAAGCTCTAAACAACTTTTGTAGGAGAAAGATTAAGAAGAGAAGACTAAGAAGGGCCTTGAATTCATTTTTATCCCTCAGACATCTAAACAGAAATAAGGATCCAGCTGAGTTAACTTGGGACTCAAACTGTTCTTTGTATCTAATACAAAGTGCCTGATTTTATGAAGATTTCACAGAGAAACCTATGCAGGAAGACTAACCTGTAATGGAGAGAAGAAGAACTCTCATCTTTCAACAGACACCTCTCTCCTGCTGGCTATTCTCAATCTGGCTTTCATATGATTCCCAGCCATGGTGGCTTTCACATTCAATGTCTCAAATTGGGGGAGTGCTCCCCAGAGTATAGAATCTGACTCTCATTTTTGAGATGAAATAAAAAAAATCTGCAGCTCAGTGAATTTTAACAATGAGTACATGGTATCAAGTAGCATAACAAAGCTATGGTATTGTCACAGTCCCATGCTGTGAATAAATCCTGAGCACCAATGGGTTAAAAAATGTTATTCATAAGAAATAAAGGTCAAGGAATCAGTTCTGGAAAGTGAAGAGTTAGTTCCATCCTTTTTTTTTTTTTTTTTTTTTTTGGTTTT
>PVKC010011921.1:0-24190 GCA_004027635.1 Crocidura indochinensis | reverse complement strand
TCTTTACAAGGACATCTTGTAGCCTAATGGTTAACACCCAGTTCTAAGATAAGGGATTAGTTTCTATTTCTTTAGGTCCAAGGGCAGAAGGTCGCGAGCTGCTAGCATGCAGCTTGTAGACACTTTTTGGCTCAGACCTTCAGAGACTCCATTTTGATTAGTGAGAGGGCTTTTTAACTATTCCAAACAGTCCCCAACAGGTAGGGGCCCGGCGGTGGCGCTGGAGCTAAGGTGCCTGTGCTAACCTAGGACGGACCGCGGTTTGATCCCCCGGTTCCCCATATGATCCCCCGCGCCTGCCAGGAGCGACTTCTGAGCGAATAGCCAAGAGTAACCCCTGAGTGTCACCGGGTGTGGCCAAAAAAAAACAAACAAAAAAAGAATTACTCCTGGTAATTATCTCCCAGTGGTATTGAGGGACCATATGGTATGCTGGAGATTGAACCTGCTGTGTGCAAGTCAAACACCTTACTCACGTGGTGTCCTATTGCTTCAGCTCCCAGTTCTTTCTTTCTTGCCTTTATTTACCTGGGAAATCCTTTACTATGATTTCAGATCCAAAAACTTGGAAGCTGTATTACCGATTCAGGTAATCGAGAGACCTCAGGAAATACCGTGCACACAGTGTTTCACCGAGACAAGACCAAAGATGTACATGCTGAAAGCTGTTGTGGTTCTGAAAAGGGTGGGCAGCCACTGCCTTGGTTTGAACATAGGAAAAATGTGCCACAGCTAGTAGAATCCACAGAGACACCATTTGGTCCTGATTCTGGAAAAGGTGCCAAGAGCTTAGTTGAACTCCTTGTAAGTATATCATGATGTCTTTTGTGTGTGAATATTTGTTCACAAGTAGATACAGGAGGGACAGCATTCATGGGTTTATGAGAGGTTTTATGAAATTTGGAATAGGGCCAGAGATGTAGCTCAGCAGTAGACCACTTTCCATTTCTCGTCCTTAAAGCCAGAAAAGACTTGTTAAGAAAGGTATAGAATTAGTATTATGTTCAGGAATCTCTTTTTTTTTCATTTATTTATTTATTTATTTGGTTTTTGGGCCACACCCGGCGACGCTCAGGGGTTACTCCTGGCTATGCGCTCAGAAGTCACTCCTGGCAGACACGGGGGACCATATGGGGAACCGGGGGATCGAACCGCCGTCTGTCCTAGGTTAGCGCAGGCACCTTATCTCCAGCGCCACCGCCCCTGGCCCCTTTGTTTATTTTTTTTACCACACCTAGTGACGCTCAGGGGTTACTCCTGGCTTTGTGCTTAGAAATTGCTCCATGGGGACCGGGAGATAACATGGAGGTAAGGCTTTGCCTTTCATGCAAAAGGTCATCGGTTCGAATCCCGGTGCCCCATATGGTCCCCCGTGCCTGCCAGGAGCAATTTCTGAGCATGGAGCCAGGAGTAACCCCTGAGCACTGCCGGGTGTGACCCAAAAACCAAAAAAAAAAAATAATTGCTCCAGGCTTGGGGGATCAAACCATGGCCCGTCCCAGGCTAGCGTGCGCAAGGCAGAGATGCCTTACCGCTTGGGTCACCACTCTGGCCCCAGGAATCTTTTTTTGTTTGTTTGTTTTTTGGGTCACACACACAACTAATATTCTAAAGAATTTAGGTCCACTTGGATTGTATTTACTACAGAAAAAAAAAACCTTCTTATTGGCTCCATCCCTATTCCACCACAAATAGCATAGATGACTTAGAATCAAGTAAAATTCACCTGAAATATCAGAATTTGTATCAATTACAGAAGATTTTCCAAATTTTATTATACTTGTATCCTACATTACAACTAAATACCTAAAACATGAACTCTTGTCAGTTTCTATATTTAAGCTTGGCTACCAAACAAAACACCGCTCAGGAAGAGTTCACTTATGATAATCCTCTTTAAAAAGAGATTTGAGGCTGAAGAGATAGCATGGAGGTAGGGTGTTTGCCTTGCATACAGAAGGACTGTGGTTCAAATCCTGGAATCCCCTATGGTCTCCTGAGCCTGACAGGAGTAGATTTCTGAGCTTAGAGCCAGGAGTAACCCCTGAGCGCTGCTGGGAGTGGACCACCCCCCCACCACTCCCCAAAAAAAAGTGGGTAGAACCCAGCAGCGTTCAGGGTTTGTTTTTTGTTTTTTGTTGTAAATACAATCCAAGTGGACCTAAATTCTTTAGAATACTAGTTTTTTTTAAATGTGTTTATAAGATTGTAATAGTCATTTTATGTAGCTTTTTATTTAGGGTGTAGATTTGTCTTGGGGAGCAATACCCAGCTACGCTCAGTGTATTTCTACCTCTGTACTCAGAGATCACTTATCCCAGGGCTTAAAGAACCACATTTGGATTCTATGGACTATACCCAATGGATGCAGAGAAGTACCCTGTCTATTTAACTCTCTTGACCTGTAATTTACTTTTGGTTTTTGGGTCAAATCCAGTGGTGCTCGGGGATTCAGCACTGGGGTGCCAGTTACTAAATCCAGTGCAAAAGGCAAACACCCTGCCTGTTGTACTTGTGATTGCTTTAGTGCGCGCACACACACACACACAACACACACACTCACACACACACCCATTTTATTTTACTTTAGTCTTTAAAACTTTATTTATTGATTGGTTATTGGGCCACACCCAGCAGTGTTCAGGGATCACACACACACACACACACACACACACACACACACACACATTTTATTTTACTTTATTCTATAAAACTTTATTGATTGGTTATTGGGCAACACCCAGCAGTGTTCAGGGTTTACTCCTGGCTCTGCACTCAGAAATCTCCCTTGGCAGTCTGGGGGACCATTTGGGGTGCCGGAATCAAACCTTGTCCCTCCTGGGTCAGTCACATGTAAGGCAAATGCCCTATCACTGTGCTGTTTCTACTCCACAGCACCACCATCCCCCCATTTATAAGGTGTTTTTTTTTTTGTTTGTTTGTTTGTTTTTGTTTTTTTGGTTCATTTGCTTTTGTTGTTTCTGGATTTTTGAGTCACACCTGACAGCACTTAGAGGGGTTACTTCTAACTCTTCACTCATAAATAAAATTTGGGGACTATGTGGCATGCTGGAGATCGAACCTGGTTAGGCCATATGTGTGGCAAGTGTCCTACCTGCTATACTGTCACTCTGGCTCATCTATAAATATTTTGATTAAAAACTTTCTGTGGCTGAACTGACGTGAAAAGGGTGAAAAACCAAAAAAAAACAAAAAACCTTTTATTTTTTTAAGCACATTTGAATTTTGAGCTTTTCTTCTTTTTCTATTAGGGTTAGAAAGGATGGTGTTTGGGTTTCTTTTTCTTTTTTTTTTGTTTTTGTTTGTTTGTTTTTGATTTTTGTTTCTAGAATACACCAGCAGTACCCAAGGGCTGACTCCTAGTGTGCTTAGAGATCACTCCTGGTGGGCTTGGAGAATCGTGTGGTGCCAGAGGTGGAACCTAGGTCAGCCACACGCAAAGCCAAGCACCCTACCTACTATACTTGACTCTTTGGTTCCATGAGGTTAGTTTTAACATAGTGTTTAGACTATGGTGAAGGGTAGAGCTAAAATCAGGTTCAGAGTTAGGGTTAATAATAGAGTTTGGGCTAGGGTTAGGGTTTAGCATTTTTCGTTTTTAAACCTTAGTCTTACCTATTTCTTTCATTTGCAGGATGAATCAGAATGTACTTCAGATGAGGAAATCTTTATCTCACAAGATGAAATACAGTCATTTATGGCTAATAACCAGTCTTTCTACAGCAATAGAGAACAATACCGACAACATCTGAAGGAGAAATTTAATAAGTACTGCCGCTTAAATGATCACAAGAGGCCCATTTGTAGCGGCTGGTTGACAACAGCTGGAGCAAATTAAATAAATAAAATAGCTCTGTCTTTCAATGAAACATTCAAGATGACTACTGCGCCTTCTCTTTAAAAAAAAACTTAAGTTAGTGATTTATGGCAAATTTTATCTTAAATCAATGTGATTCTTTCTTGTTTTGGGAGACGGTGGAGGTAACCTCATTAGTTCTTTCTTCGGGCTTGTGTCTTTAGTTGTGTGGCTGCGCAGGCCTGCCATATGATTTAAGCCATCTCTTTTCATTAAATGTTCCTCTTTCTGTGAGACTTACTACAGCAACTTAGTGGCAAAAAGTAATGTTGTACTTATACTTCTGTACAGAAATGACAATGAGCTGAATATATGGTTTTACAAGTAGACATCCACTTGCAAAATGTTTGGATGTAATGTTAAAGCGCAATGTGCAAAATTTAAAATAAAGAATATTTATTAATATGCATAGTAAAATTCGGTGTACATGTTTCTGCTTAATGTGTGGCAGTATTTTAATATTTGCCATTCTGTGGTCTTGATACTTGGCCAGTGTTGGTGTTAGAGAGGCTGAAGAGCAAATGAGATAGATACAGATGATTGAAGACAGAATTCTTCCCTGATTACAGTTGACAACTGAGAAAAAGAGTTTCCAGATCATTTGTTTTGAAAGAATAAATTTGCTGTGATACCTTTAAGTATTGGCTATCATCTTACTTTCTTATGAATGTGATGGTTGTTTTCTTTTTTTCTTTCTTTTCTTTATTTTAATACTAAAAGCTCCTGGTGGATAAACCAAGACACCATAAGGCCAGAGCTTCATATTGGTTTTGCAGAATGAAAACAGAACTTGTCAGTATTTCCGTGAAGGGTTTCCTATTAAGTAATTAGTATGTAGTAGAGAGGAATCATAAGGTGGCCCTGAAAGCTAACCAATTGTGGTCTGTTGTGAGCACATGTTCCTTATCTGGTTTCCAACAATAAAGTCACTGTAGCATAATAATTGACTGCTTTCAGAAGCTCTCTGAATACTCAAGGAGAGTTCCTAAGAAGCATCAGTTGACTGCCATTTAGAAGCTTGCGTTAATAGTTCATCCAGGATGTCGTGCTTTAGAGCTTTATGTCCTTGGTGCGGGCAGCCGTCTGTGCCATCACCCCTATTGACTCTAGGGTGGCAGATACTTCTGTGCAGTGCGGGTGGTATGAGTTCTGTGGCCTTTATACATGGTTTGAATCAAGTGGGCAACAGCTGAAGTTCGGTGAGATTTAAATTATGCAGTTCTCTTGTGATATAAGTAGGGAAGGTTTGAGCTGGAGATAAAATAAGTCATGATTCCTGTTTGACCCTTGTTTTCATCTAGGTATCCATAAAAATAGTTGCTACTGTGATTCTGAACTCAGTCACCTATACACCACCTGTTGGTGTCAGATTGTAACGTTTTGAGATTCCCCCAAAGCAAAGGCTCATATTGTCTGTCTTCATCTTTGACTTGGGGCTAACACCCATGCTTGTTGAGAGAATATATTAGTCTCCTTCACTCCATTACTTGCAGTGGAGGTATGCTGATAGGTGCTTTTTCTTTGGAAGGATGGGTATGATAAGAATGCAGAAATGAGGCTGTTTTGGGTGGTTTGATGAATGAGGAAACAACCAGTAGTCCAAGAGGAGACAAAAGGGAGAACAGGCAGTGAATGAGCACGTGCAGTGCATCTCCTATCTTCATCATCCCTGTCTTTCAATATGCTCTTATGAAGAAATGAGTAAGGTTATATATCATATGGCTGCTGCGCAGATTATTATAAAGTGCCTTAAAGTGCTTGTTACACTTTAAGCACTCAGTAATGTGAGTTACTGTGTTTTATTTTTTGTGTTACATTTATTGGAGTCTAATCCTGTTGTAGCGACAGTTCCTAGAAGGTAGGAACTGGGATGTGTATCAGTTTTGGGCCAAAGGGGCAATGCCCAGGGGTCACTGGACTCTGCTGTGAGGGAGGGTTTCCTCTAGGTGGATGAGGCTGACAAGTCGAGACTATCCCCTAGGCCTGTCGAAACCAGGACCTCCTGTACACAAAAGGAGCCGAGCCCTCTGTCCTCCTTCTGGCTCAGTCTGCTTTTTAACCACTTGTCTGTTAGCATGGCCGAAGGGTCCGATAGGTTCCCTCCCAAAGTGACCCAGCGTTGGTAGCTGATGTCTTTTCTGGGCCAGATCCTACACACACCAGCTCTTTTTTTTTTTTTTTTTTTTTGGTTTTTGGTTTTTGGTTTTTGGGCCACACCCAGTGACGCTCAGGGGTTACACCAGCTCTTTTTGAGAGGAAATTGTATTCCCTGAAGTGCCCTTAATTTCTCTTCCCGAGCTTCGGGGCCATGAACAGAAAGAGGCCGAGCTAGAGGCTAGAATACTGCAAGTACGAGTCCCTCCCGGAGGACGACCGCTAAAGCTAGGTTTTCCTGCATGAGAGGGCTCTTGGGAGACAGGAGAGGGGGCCGCAACCTCCAGGAACCTTCTTCCCGCTTAGGGGCGTGCCGGAAGGGGCTTGGCCTCGCAAGGGCCGGGGCGGCCAGTCGGGCGTGCTCTCGGGCGCGCTGGGCGGAGGAGCCGGGGGTGGAGTCGGTGCCGGAGCACGGCCCAAATGGAGGCGGATCCGGGCGCGGCGCCGACCGGGCCGGATACCGGTGGCTCCCGCAACGGTCACCAGAGAAAGGCCGGGCCTCTGCGACCCGGGGCGGAGCTCCTCGGCCCCAGAGCACTTCTCGCGCTCGGAGATGGGCGGGCGAGCGGTGGCCAGGGCCGGCATGGAGCGATGGCACGGCCGGCTGGCTCTGGTGACGGGAGCCTCGTCGGGCATCGGCGCCGCGGTGGCCCGGGCCCTGGTCCAGCAGGGGCTGAAGGTGGTGGGTTGTGCTCGCACTGTCAGCAACATCGAGGTAAGGGCCGGACGGGGCGCGGGACAGGCCCTGCTGGGAGAGGGGAGTGACCGGGCAGCTGTGACCCTGCCCTCATGTGTCTGCCACCCCAAAGCCCTTGGCCCCGGGTTCAGGGACTGCTGCAGCGATGAGTGCCTGATGGAGAGGGCGGGTTGAATTAGTCGGTGCGTTTGGAAGTCTACTTTTTATTTTATTTATTTTTAATCACACATCGACGGTGCTCAGTCTTGGCTCTGCACTCAAGAATCACTCCTAGTGCAGGGTGTGGGGCACCCCATGGTCTGCCAGGTATAGAACCCTAGTTTGCCCTATTCAAGGCAACCCTACTATCACTCTGGCCCCAAAGCCCGCATCTTTAAGGAATTTCGTTTCTCTTGATCTTCTCTTCCATTGCACCAAAGCTGACTCCTCAGCATCTTTCTCTCTGCCTCTCTCTGCCTTCTTAAGATAGAGGGAAGATGAAAGAGGAAGTCTGAGCTCAGGGAGCAGAAAGACTAACCTGGAGAAGCACAGATAGACTGTGACTCCTGGGCTGTCCAGACCTCTCCCACAAAGCCCAAGTGGCCAGACAACTGCCACACACGTCAGAGCAGATTTTGTTGAACATGATATTTTTTACCCCTAATTGGAGAGTTGAGCCTTTCTGGAGGGTGAGCCTTTCTCCTCGGTTTTAATTGCCTTTACTTTCTCTGCAATTAAAATGAGATGGGTCAAAGAAAGGAGCCACTGGAGCTTGTGACCTTTCTCTTCATCAAGTGCAAGCTCCCAAACCACTCCAGTTGTGACCCATAGCAACTGAGAGAAAAATGAAGTGCACTTGTCCATGTGGGCATGTGGGAGCAGAGAGGAACGAGGGAACTTTTCTTCCTGTGTCATCTTTGTACTCACCACCACCACCCCCCAAACATTCATTCAGCGTTGGGACTAATGTTTATCTGCTGACTGTCTCCACTGTGGCCCAAAGTCCCCTGGGCAGAGAATCAATTCGGACACTTGGGAAGGGACAGGAGAGGGTAAATGGAAGGAGGACTGCCCTCTGCCGTACTCCTCCCAAAGGTACACTTTATTTTTTTTTTTATAATATCTTTATTTAAGCACCATGATAACAAACATGTTTGTGGCTAGGTCCAAAGGTACACTTTAAAGTTTCCTAGATAATCCCAAGGTCGCCAGGCCTGTCTGTCACTGCCCCACTGTGTCCCTCCTTAACAAGGCTGAGCCCAGCCCAGTCTGAAAGATTCTGTCAAGAATTAGACACTGGGGCCAGAGTGATAGCACAGCTGCAGGGTGTGTGCCTTTCAGTAGGGCGTTTGCCTTGCATGGGATGACCTGGGTTCTATTCCTGGCATCCCATATGGGTTCTATTCCTGGCATCCCATATGGTTCCCCCAAGCCTACCAGGAGTGATTTCTGAGCTCAGAGCCAGGAGAAACACCTGAGCACCACCCAAACAAAGAAAAAAGATACTAGATTTCTTATTTCAGTTTTGGGATCACCCCTTATGGAGCTTGTACTCAAGGTTCCTTGGAGCTTCCCAGTTTCTAACACTGTTTGTTTGTTTCTTTCTTTCTTTCTTCCCAGTTTCTAATACTAAGTTTCTTTCTTTTTTCCTTCCTTCCTTCCTCCTTCCTTCCTTCCTTCCTTCCTTCCTTCCTTCCTTCCTTTCTTTCTTTCTTTCTTTCTTTCTCTCTCTCTCCCTCACTTCCTTCCTTTTCTTTCTCTTCTATCCTTTTTTTTTCTCACCTGTCATACTGGTGCTCAGGAATCAAGGTTGGGGAACCATATGTGGTGCTGGGGATAAAATGTGGGTTGGCTAAATGCAAAACAAGCACCTTATTTCCTTTACTATATCTCCAGCCTCTAACACAGGATTTCTTAACTCTGAAGTGACTCTGACCTTCTCTTCGCACTCTTGTACTCCAAACTAGTTAGAAAAAAGGGTCCCTGAGAACCAAAGTGTTCTCTCAACTGGACACTCAGCCCTGGGATGGATGACTCCATGTGTGGGGAGAGATGATTTCTGCTACTGTGTGGTTTTAGGTCATTGTGGAGGGGACGGAGGGGCTGGTCCAGGTGATACAGGGGAGGCAATGAGAAGGGAATAAAAAAGTTATCAGCTTTCCCTCCATTGTGGCTATGGGGATGGAGTTGGAGTGGCTTGGAGGGGGAGCTTTGAGTCGGGGAAGGAAGGAGGAGAAGCTGCATACTAGGAGAGGTGAAAGTTATCAGCTTCCTTGCCCACAGTTTGCTTCTATTACAGAATTGATTGGTACTTAAACAGTTTGGGTTCTACCTCTTGGGGTGGCAATGACATATTAGGCAAAGGGGCATTTCTGAGTTATAAAGAAAGTTGCAGCAGGATCACCCGGTCCAGCCCTTTTCTTTCTGGGTAGAGAAGACAGCTTAGAGCTGGCCAACCTGGCCTTCCTCTAGGTCTTGATATATGCACTCAGTCACCTCCACAAGGCTTGCACAGTAGATTGGTGCACAGGCTTTGTATGTAGTAAACCAGGCTCCATCCCTGCTACCCATGGTTTTTCAGTACTGTCACGAGGCACAGATCTGGGAGTATCCCCTGGGAATGACTCAGAACTCCTCCCCCCAAAAATAAGACCTCAAAAATGCCTAGTCCTTGACCTCTTAGTCCACCTAGCTTCCTCCTGCTTCTCTTCCAATCAACCTCAAGGCTCCTCTGCTCCTGATCCAAAGCCACTTGCCACCTGACTTTCTTGTCTCCAAAGAAACTGGGTGGGGGCAAATGGACCTTGAAACACAGAGAAAACATCTTCCCTGAGCTCCTTCCCCACATAGCTTAGGCAGCATTAGGTGGGAGGCACCAAGAATGTGTTTGTAGGAGGAGAGGCAGAAAAGCTCTCTCCTCTGCCTCATTTCCAGAGTCCTAGCCCTCACCCTTCTCATATAGATGTTTACTCAGAGGGGGTTCTCCCTGGAGGTTTCAGCCTCCCCTGTCACACTCCCCACACTTTGAAAGGACAAGCTTGGGCAGTGGGCAGTCCCACTGCCGGTGCCCCTAAGAAGGGGCAGCTGAGGGGCCCGGGAGATAGCATGGAGGTAAGGCGTTTGCCTTTCATGCAAAAGGTTATCGGTTCGAATCCCGGTGCCCCATATGGTCCCCCATGCCTGCCAGGAGCAATTTCTGAGCATGGAGCCAGGAGTAACCCCTGAGCACTGCCGGGTGTGACCCAAAAAAAAAAAAAAAAAGAAGGGGCAGCTGAGAAAAGGGATCCCAGTAGGGTGACAGCAGAGGAGGGGTTGTGTGGGTCGCTCACTCCAGTCACCTGTTGGGTTTCATAGGAGCTGGCTGCTGAATGTAAGAGTGCAGGCTACCCCGGGACTTTGATCCCCTACAAATGTGACCTGTCCAGTGAGGAAGACATCCTGTCTATGTTCTCAGCGGTGCGCACTCAGCACAGTGGGGTGGACATCTGTATCAACAATGCTGGCTTGGCCCGCCCCGATAGCCTGCTCTCGGGCAGCACCAGTGGTTGGATGGACATGCTCAATGTAAGTCTGCTGATTTCTTGGAGGAAGACTGGCAGGGAAGAGAACTACTGCTTGTTGTGTGTTTCCACATGACCCAGGGTTATCAGGTACTTACTTGGTCAGGCACACGGTCCGAATGGGAAGAAAAGAACCAAGAGGCAGGTGACACACTTCTCACTTCAGCTTGTGGGTGCCCTCTCTGAGCTTCTTTTAGTCGTGTCTCTAACTGGCACAAACACAACTGCCCTGTCAAGATAAATACATGCTTCTGTCTTAGCTGAGGTCAGGGAGTCTGCAGGGAGTAGGGCCACATGGGGCACCACTGCTAAGGTCCAGTGTCATTTGCTAGACTATGGACCTGATGTGGAAAGAGTTTATGGTCTTTGCAGGAGTCAGGAATCTTGGGTTTTATTTACTTTGTTTTTATTGTTTGTTTATTTTTTATCTTTTGGCCATAACAGGGTGACTCCCAGCTGTGGGCTTGGGGGTTACTCTTAGCAGTGCTAGAATTGAACTCCCATGTCCCACTTGTAAAACCTGCGCTTGGCCCTTTGAGGTGTCTCTAGCTCAGAGCCTGGCTTTATATGTGCTCCCCATCCCTCCTTCATCCCAGTCCTCACTAAAACCTCAGTTCAACAGGGCAGAAATATTTTTGGTCTGTTTCCTTCTCATGACTTTTTTTTTTTTTTTTTTTTGGTTTTTGGGTCATACCCAGCAGCGGCACTCAGGCTTACTCCTGACCTTGTGCTCAGAAATCGCTCCTGGCAGGGTCAGGGGACCATATGGAATTCTGGGATTTGAACCCATGTCTGTCCTGTATCTGCTGCGTGCAAGGCAAATGCTTTACCGCTGTGCTGTCTCTCGGGCACCCATTTCATTCTCACATAGTCTCAGCCTATAAATGATAAATCTTGAATATGTGAAAATTTCCAATGCATATTGGAAATAAATTAAAGAAGTTGGAAAACCAAGAGTCAAATAACTACCAAAAACTTTTCAAGCTAGACATGGAACAAACAAACTTTAGGACATGGAGAGTTTCAACCTCTGGACTGTTTTGAGATGCTGGTAGGGCATCTGAGAGGTTAAGGGCAGTACGTAAGAGGCTGTATCTGTTCACATGCATTCACCTTCCATCTAACCTCTAACAGGGGTATGGACTAGACATAAAGCAAAGCACTGGCCCTGCCCTCTCAGCCTTCCAGGAGACCCATCATGGGTCACTAAGAGGATCTCACAACTTAGAGCTCTCCTGGCCCTTCTGTAAAAGGAAGACTTTTTGTGTGGTGGTGCTGATAAGAATAATGATTTAGGGGCCCGGGAGATAGCATGGAGGTAAGGCGTTTGCCTTTCATGCAAAAGGTCATCGGTTCGAATCCCGGTGCCCCATATGGTCCCCCGTGCCTGTCAGGAGCAATTTCTGAGCATGGAACCAGGAGTAACCCCTGAGCACTGCCGGGTTTGACCCCCCCCAAAAAAAAAAAGAATAATGATTTAGTTTTGTGCGATAGCCAGCAGTGCTCAGGACTTACTTGACCTCTGTGCTCAGGGATCACTCCTGATCGATGGACTGAGGAAACCATGTGTGTTGCCAGGGACTAAATCCAGGCCATCCTACCTACTATACAATGGCTTGGACCCCTGGATTGTGATTCTATTAGCACTCATGGTCAGGAATCTTTCCCACTCCCAACCCTAGAAAAAGTCACTTTTTCATTCATCCTCAGGAACTGAGCTTGCTACTCCAGACACATTACTAAGAGCCAGATGGCTGTAAAGTGGCCCTGACACCTGAGAGAGAGGAGAAACGCCTCTCTACCTCTCTCTCTGCCTGCCTTCTGGCTAAAGCTCTGTGTGGGCCAGCATTAGAGAGGAGATAATTCTTCAGGCCTGTTTGGAGAAGGAGGAACTTGGAGGTCTCCTCTGCCAGCCGGGATTGGTGCCAAGGACAGTGGAAATCCCCAGGTCCTTGGAGGTTTCTTCCATCTGATATTAAGTTAACCCAACCCCATTGTTACAGATAGGACAAAGGTTAGAGCAGTGGTTCTCAAATAGTGGGGCGGGCCTCTGGGTGGAGCACACAAGGCTCCCTAAAGGGGGGCGCGTTTGACTTCGGCAAACACTGTTATAACTAGCTAAGCCCTGTGTTTAGTGTTTATGTCTCTGTATGTCTCTGGAGCTAAGAGTTGCTGTCTCCTGTTTCAAAACCCGCTTTGAAAAGCTATGCATTTTTTTTTTTGTGTGTGTGTGAGCCACACCCTAAAATGCTCAGGGTTACTCCTGACTTTGCCCTCAAGAATCACTTATGGGTGGGGAGGCTCGGAGTCCTCTGAACATGTCAGGAGTGATTTCTGAGGCAGAGCCAGGAGTAACCCCTGAGTGTAGTTGGGTCTGGCCCAAAGGCAAAAAAAAATTTTTTTTTAAATAATCACTCCTGGCAGTACTCTAGGGACCATATAGGATGCTGGGGTTTGAACCTGGGTTTGCTGCATGCAAGGCAAGAGCCCTACCTGCTATACTATCACTCCGGTATAGAGCCTTTTTAAAGGTAGAAAGAAGGCTGAGTAATAATAGCACAGAGGTAGGGCATTTACTTTGCACATGGCCAACTGGGACAGACTGGGCTTCAATCCCCTGTATCCCATATGGCCCCTGAGTCTGCCTGGAGCGATTTCTGATCACAAAGTCAGGAGTAACCCCTGAGCACCGCCAGGTGTGACCCAAAAACAAAACAAAACAAAAAAGTAGAACAGGACCAAGTATTGCTTCCAGAGGAGAGCTGGGGGTCTGGGGACAGATAGGAGGCTGCTTACTGTTTTCAGGCTGGGAGGGGGGGTGGTCTCCTAGCTTTTAGTATCTTGGGGAGGAGTTGTTTTTATTGCTACTTGGTTCAGGATCTTGGGCTGGGAACATCCCTGGTGAGGTCATGCCTCTGCTGCCAGCCGAAGGTGGTGTCTCTAGGGGAGAAACATCTAAGGCGAGATGTCGGGGCCTGTTGTTGGTCTCTGGTATGATCTGAGTGCGGGTTTGGAATGCCACCCACCACTGCCAGCACCCCCAGGACCCCCAGTGGGTCTCTGTGGCTCCACCACCTGCAGAGCTGGGCCCGAGCTGGAGACATGCCCTTGCCCACCCTGGCCTGCAGGTGAATGTGCTGGCGCTCAGCATCTGCACGCGGGAGGCCTACCAGTCCATGCGGGAGCGAAAGGTGGACGACGGACACATCATCAATATCAACAGGTGGGATAGAGTCACTACAGCGCCCGAGGGAGCCCTCTGGGCAGGGAAATCAGAACACACACCCAGGGAACACCACCTATCCCTGTGTCATGGCCACAGGGGCAGGGTCAACTGCGATTTATCTAGAATGGCAGCTCCCCCTTCTCTCTGCAACTGATGCCTGGATGGGGGGAGTGCCACCACAGGGCACAGAGACAAAAAGTATCACCGGGGACATGACATCCCCAGTCTACGAGCGGAGACTACCTCTACCTCCAGAGTTCTCCCAATAGAACCCGGTCAGTGCTGAAGGTTCTGAGTACCAGCCACTGAGGGGAAAACACTCTGTGGTCAGCAAAAGGATTCCTTGGAGCAAGGGTGGGCCTATGGACACTGCTTGAATAACAGGCTCTTCAGTGCACTTGAGGACCACTTCCCTTTAGCTTGTAGGTGATGAGGAAGTGGGAACCACTGCTTCATTCTCTCTTCTTGCCCCTTCTCTCCACCCAGTATGAGTGGCCACCGAGTGATCCCCCAATCCACGGTCCATTTCTATAGTGCGACCAAGTATGCTGTCACAGCGCTGACAGAGGGACTGAGACAAGAGCTGCGGGAGGCCCAGACACACATCCGAGCCACGGTGAGACCAGTGCTTTCCCGGCCCCACCACACCAGGGCTCAGGGTGCTGCTGAAGTTCCTAGCAGTGACTGCTGTCACTTGAGTCTCCTTGTGTCCCTAACTCTGAGGTGAAAGGAGGTGAATTTGAAGGAAGTCTGATGGCGGGAGACCGAGGGAAGGCATTGTGGGAAGCCAGCCGCACCCCAGCTTCCTCCTACCCCTCAGAGGCTGTCGGACCAGATGTAACTCCCCTCTCTAAGCCTCAGTATTCTCATTTGTAAAATGGAGATGATACACTCTCTCAGGGTACAGAATCTTAAGGGATGGTGTTTGGAAGCCATTTACCATGCTGGAAAAAGGCTCTGGTAGGTAACCAACATCCTTGTGGCTGATTTCTGGGCTGCTTTGGAGAGAGGAAGCAGTGCCAAGCCGTCCTCTCTGCAGTCTGGTGAAGGTTGGTCTGTGGCAGGAGCGGGCTGGAGCAGAGCTCAACCCTGAGCAGCCCTTTCTCTGTTGGCCCAGTGCATCTCTCCAGGATTGGTGGAGACACAATTTGCCTTCAGACTCCATGACAAGGAACCTGAAAAGGCAGCTGCCGCCTATGAAAGCATAAAGGTGGGCTCTCCTCTGGCCTGGTGACTTCCAAGAGAAGGCAGAGGCCATCATGGCTTTCAGAAACAACCTCCCTCCTCCCTAGCTTCTGGTTACTTTGGCCCTTCCTGGTGGTTTGGGGCGAGAATATGGACACCTGAGAGCACCTGGATGGTGGGAGGGAATGGAGTCCATTCTGTGACTCACCTCACTCTCCTGGTGTGCTCAGTGTCTCAGACCTGAAGATGTGGCCGAGGCGGTCATCTATGTTCTCAGCGCCCCTCCACATGTCCAGGTGAGTTTGACCCCAGTTGTCTACTTCCTGGGAGCCCTGCACCCCGAAGGAGGCGCCAGGCAAGGGTTCTCAGTGGTGGGAAGTGTGGGCACTTCAGCCTTGTGCCCCCACAGATTGGAGACATCCAGATGAGGCCCACGGAGCAGCTGACCTAGACTTCTGTGGGCAGTTTCACAACGCCCTCTTGCTGGGCTCTCGCCTCTGAGTTTAATGTGGGTTTGAGGCCCCTGGATTTCACTCTGCTCTACCCCACGAAGGGCCTCGAAATCTGTCTGAGGTTTCACAAGCTGTCAACTTTATTCCAGTGGGAATGGGAAGAAAAGAGGGTGAGGAGAGGAGGTGGGTGTCCCCAAAATGACTGGAACTTGTCTTTGTCCTAGGTCCTCTTCTTCCCTCTTGAGCTCTCAGACCCTCATTTAATCTTCCTGGTCTCATTCCTTTGACCTAGGGGAGAAACTATAGCCCAAATAGTGGAAGAGGTTTCCTTTCTTACACCCACTGCCCCGTTCTCAAGGGATGTGTGTGCTAAGAGATGACTCTCTGTGTGAGAGTATGAGCGCCAGCCCAGGCCTCCTGTTGGCTTCTCCCTGTGCCCACTGTCCTGCCACCCCCTCCCACAGCTCCAGCCCTGTCTGACTCTTCAGACTTAGGGGGATAGTTTCTTTGTACTGCGGAAGCAGAATTTCAGGGCCGACTTCTCAAATGGATTTCCCCATGATCATTAAAAGAAAATTGTAATAAACTTTGACTTCTGGGTGTCTTTGATTTCTTTCAGCTTCTCTGTATTCAGGAAGACTCATGTTGCAGAAGTCTTAGGGCGTCAGTCTTGGGAGTGTGGAGTACCCTAGATAGCAGATGGGGGCTTGAATTGGGACTTGAAAGTCTGAAGAAAAAAAAAGTACCAGCTGAGGGAGGAAAGGAAAAGAAAGATGGAAGGACAGTGCAGTGTGCAGACTAAAAGGCTTGTCACGTACAAATGGCATAGAACTTAGTGCTGGAGTGAAAGTAGTCTGCCCAGATCACCAAGGGCTCTGTGTTTGAGTACCATGACCCGTAGGATACGGGCTACCTTGTCAGTCAGTGCACACAGCTACAGAGCTATCACCTAACACATAAAAGGCCACGGGAGGGGCCCAGGAGATAGCATGGAGGTAAGGCGTTTACCTTTCATGCAAAAGGTCATCGGTTCGAATCCCGGTGCCCCATATGGTCCCCCGTGCCTTCCAGGAGCAATTTCTGAGCATGGAGCCAGGAGTAACCCCTGAGCACTGCTGGGTGTGACCCAAAAACCAAAAAAAAAAAAAAAAAAAAAAGGCCACGGGATAATAAGACCTGCAAGGAAGCTGATAATGGGTGCTGAGAGTTTAGTTGACAAGACAGTAGAGGCGAAAGCCGGAAGAGTCTTGGGAAGAAAACCAGCAGCTCCTGGGGCTAGACTGGCCGTGGGAAGGGAGGCATCTGGAACGATCTAATTGAACATTAAACCTAGCGTGTCCCTTTTAATACCTGAATGAACGCGGATCTCTGGCTTCCTGGCACCTTGAAGGGCCCAGAAGCCTAGCCAAGCGCCTTAGGGTCAACTCAACCTCCAAGACTGGCCACGGACAGGTGATGGTGACCTTGCAGCTAATAACCCTGCAGGGGGCGCTGTGGGGAAAGAGCCTGGCGACTGGGCAAGCGCAGTAGGAAGCCGGGCAGGGGCGTGGCCTCCTGAACCCGGAAGTGGAGTCCTGGGCTGGCTGGATTGCGGTCCGGGTTCCCAGGCAATGGTTCTGGGGCAATCCGACGGAATCGAGAGTCCCGCTGACCGCTACCGACTTCCCGGCGCCTGGGGACGCCGCTAGGGGCTCCGACCACGGCGCTGCTGGGGGCGCTGGGGGTCCAGGCCTGGCGATGCGCAGGCCACCCGCTCACGCGTGCTTCGGCGCAATGGGCGCGCCGTGGCCCGCGGCCCGGCGGAGAGGAGCTGAGCCGCCTGCTCCTGGATGACCTGGCGCCGGCCACGCTGTGCCCCGGGGGCCGGGAGCTGCTGTACGGCCTGTCCCCGTGCCTCCTGGCGCTGCGGGCCGCCCGGCGTCGCGTGGCCCGGCTCCTGCTGCAGGCCGGCAAGGCCGGGCTGCAGGGCGAGCGGGCCGAGCTGCTGCGGGAGGCCGAGGCGCAGAGTATCCCGGTTCTGCGGCCCAGAAAGCAGAAGCTGGACGCCCTGTGTCGCCACCAGGTCCACCAGGGCGTGTGCATGGAAGTGAGCCGGCTGCGACCCACGCCCTGGACAGAGGCCGAGGACGGAAGACCAGATGACGACGGCCCCCAGCAACTGTGGCTCGTCCTCGAGGAAATCCAGGACCCCCGAAATCTTGGGGCTGTGATACGCTCAGCTCACTTCCTCGGTGTCGATAAGATTATCACCAGCCAGAGGAACAGGCACGGACACCCCTTTATTCCCCGTGTGCTCCATCCATCCCCACCCTCATTTAGAGGCGCACCGAGTTCCTAAGCACCTTGGCCCTGGGTTACCCTTCAGCCGGGTCTCACACTTGTCAGAACTCTGACACCCCTAACTCTTGGGTTCCTTAGGAGGGCAGGGAATCAGGTTTGCCATTCCCAACCTCACGGAGGATTTTGGGGGAACTTTGCAGCTGCCCGCTTACTCCTGTGGTCAGCAAGGCCAGCGCAGGGGCCATGGAGGTGACCACGGTGTATTCCACCAACGACCTGGCCGGCTTCTTACAGGTAATGGGCTGCAGTGGGGCTTAAAGGAGCAGATTGGAGTCAAACATTCCCTCTGGGGGCATTCAGCCAGTTGCTGACAGCTGGGCTGTCATGCTGGGCATCAGTTGTGTTTGCTTATAAAGCCATTTTACTCTATTTAATTTTTGATTTGGGGGCTACACCTGGTACCACTCAGGGGTTATTCCAGGCACTGCGCTCAGAAATCGCTTCTGGCAGCCTCGGGGGACCACATGGGAGCCAGGCATCTAACCTGTATCTATCCCAGTCAACTGGATGCCAGGCAAACGCCCTACTGCTCTGCTATCGCTCTGGCCCCATAAATCTATTTTAGAAGGAGAAGGTCCTAGAGTTTTAAAAACCTGAGATGGAATAAATTCTCCCTTTCCTGTTCTCTAAGTGCACCTCTTTGCCCCTCTTGTGTGTTGCTTTATAAATTGGTGTAGTTAGCTGCGAGGTGTTGGCAGACAGAGGCGTTGGATTCCTCCAGTATAACTTAGCATTACTCATTGAATTGCCTCCACATCCCTCTCCCTCGCCCTTCTACAAACAAAAACACATATAAAGAACAAAAATCGCCTTATGATATTTAGGAAACCGGGCTCTGGAATCCCAAGTCTTGCCTTCCTTTGATGGACACAAGGGGGCAGTATTACCCTACATTTGGCATCTCTCCTGGCCACCCCAACACTACCACCCCCACCCCAGATTCCTCAATTTTCTGCCCTGCACCTTATATGGATATATTTACATCCTCGTCTTTTGGATTTCTCCAGTCACATGGATTTAAACTCCACCAGTATTTGAGTGCCTTTCATATATAATTTTTCAAACCCGATCTTGCTCTTTTTTTTTTGATTTTTGGGTCTCACTCAGCAGTGCTCAGGGGTTACTTCTGGCTCTTTGCTCAGAAATCACTCCTGGTAAACTCGGGGAACCATATGGGATTCGAACCACCATCCTGCATGCAAGGCAAACACCCTACCTCCATGCTATCTCTCCAGCCCCTGATCTTGTTCTTGAACACCAGATTCACATATCTGATTGCTTACAATATGATCTAAAGGGCATTTCAAATATTTATAAAGCCAAGCACGAATTTCTTCTGCAGCCCCTTCGCTTTGGATATTTAGTCAAAACAACTTGGCATCATCTTTGATTCTTCCTGCTTTCCAGAGCCCGGAGCCCCTCCTTGACCCTGAAGTTTCTTCCGTAGTTTCAATCTTTCTCCCCTTGATCCTTACCACTTGCAGTATCTTCCTGTGCTTATTACTATAGGAATTCTTGTCTGGCTTCAGTGATGTAAGATGTGAGTTAGACCATGTAATTTCTCTACTCAGAACCTTTGCAGAGTAAAAGCCAAAGTTCTTCCAATGACCTCTGAGGTCCTGCATTAATGTGGCCTCTCTTCTCTCTGTTGTCCCAGCACCTCTTCCCATTTGGTCTCCTTGTCACTCTGTGGTTCCTCACCCATGCCAGGAAATTCCCTGTCCTGCCTCTATACTTTCCTACCTGGAATTTCATCCTCAACTCCATGTGTCTTCATGCTGTTCCCATCTTTCTATACTGAAAAGTCACCTTAGTGTTCTTTCTGAAAGCATATACCAACCAGACAGATTTGCCTGCCTCTGTGAAAGGATCTTACGCAAATAGGTGAGACATTTCTTTTTTTTGTTTTGTTTTGTTTTTGGGTCACACCCGGCAGTGCTCAGGGGTTACTCCTGGCTCCATGCTCAGAAATTGCTTCTGGCAGGCACGGGGGACCATATGGGGCACCGGGATTCGAACAGATGACCTTTTGCATGAAAGGCAAACGCCTTATCTCCATGCTATCTCCCGGGCCCCGGTGAGACATTTCTTATTTTGTCTGATTTTTTTTTAGTGGTGAAAAGATCCAACTCGGGGGCCTGGCGGTGGCGCTGGAGATAAGGTGCCTGCGCTAACCTAGGACGGACCGCGGTTCGATCCCCCGGCTCCCCATATGGTCCCCCGTGCCTGCCAGGAGCGACTTCTGAGCGAATAGCCAGGAGTAACCCCTGAGCGTCACCGGGTGTGGCCCAAAAACCAAAAAAAAAGATCCAACTCAGGACCTTGAATATACTAGGCATGTGCTCTACCAGTCAGCCACTTTCCTGATTCCATAATTCTTGATTTTGGGGGGGCTGGGGTAGGATGTCTCTTAAGTAGTGTTTAGTGATCCTTTGGGACCTCTCCCAGCTATTCTTTACAAATCAGGTAACTGGTTCAGTGCATGGCCTGAGGATCTGGTATTGCTATGGATCCACTGGGTCACCACAGATGTTTTTAGGGCTTAGCAGTGGTAGGGACTGACCATATGGTGCTGGATATTGAACCAGGGTCAGCTGCATGCAATGTATTATTATCTTGTATTATCTCTGCAGCTCCCATATTTCATGGTGGGTTTTTTTTGTTTGTTTTTTGGGTTTTTGGTTTTTGGGTCACACCTGGCAGAGCTCAGGGGTTACTCCTGGCTCTACACTCAGGAATCACTCCTGGCAGGCTCAAGGAACCATATCGGATGCCAGGATTTGAACCACTGTCCATCCAGGATTGGCTGCTTGCAAGGCAAATGCACTACCACTGTGCTATCTCTCCGACCCCATATTTCATGTTTTTTAAAGGTTCAGGCATAAAGGACAGAACTGGACTTTCAGTACTGAGTGCAATTTAGTATTTTCATATGTCAATTTAAATGCATACCTGAGAGATTTATGATACTTAAAGAAATATTACTTCATTAAACAAATAAAGGGTCTTGGGGCCAAAAAGATAGCATAGCAGTAGGGCATTTGCCTTGCACATGGCCAACCCGGGACGGATCTGGGTTCAATCCCTGGCATGATTTCTGAGTGCAGAGCCAGAAGTAACCCCTGAGCCACCAGGTATGGCTCCAAAAAAACAAAAAATTAAAAATAAAATAGGTGGCACAAGTGGTATAACATTTGCCTTGCACACATCTAATTTAGGACAGACCTTGGTTCAATCCCCATATGGTCCCCCAAGCCAGGAGTGATTTCTGAGCGCATAGTCAGGAGTAACCCCTGAGCATCACCAGGTGTGGCACAAAAACCAAGCAATAAATTAAAATAAATAAATAAATAAAAGGGCTGGAATGACTATACATTTGTCTTGTACATGGCCAAACCAAGTTGAATCTCCAACATCCCATATGGTCCCCTGAGCCTGCCAGGAGCAACCTCTGAGTACCACCCAGTGTGGCCCAAAGACAAAAAAATTTAAGAAAACAAAAAAAAAATCTTGAATGGAGAGATAGTACAGGAGAGAAGAAAAATCTCAGGGTTTTGTTTTGTTTTGAGGCCACACTTTAGTGCTACTTATGGCTTATTCTTGGCCCTGCACTCCTGGCATTAATGGTGATCAAATCCAGGCTGGCCACATTCAAAAGCAAGTTTTTAAGTACCCACTGTACTCTTTCCAGCATGTATTTTCTTTTTTCTTTTTAATTTTTGGAGCTCTCTGAGGTTACTTCTGATACTATGAACAGGGATCACACTGGGTGGACCACTGGGAACCATTTGGGATGCTAGGAATGGAACCCAGTTTAGCAGCATGCAAAGCTGACTCCTTATCTGCTGTACTATCTTTGCAGTCCAGCCAGTCTGTTTGATCTCTGGTATCCCATGTGGTTCACTGGGTATGGCCCAAAATTATAGCTTCCCTGACCACCATCTGTGACACTGAAATCACAATTTTGGATTTTGTTTGGGAGCTGTGGCTGTGCTCAGGGCTTACTCCTGGCTCTGCACTCAGAAATTACTCCTGGTGATGCTCAGGGGATGTCATGGATTGAATTCAGGTTCGCCACGTGCAGGGCAAGCACCTTCCCTGCTGCACTATTGCTCCAGCCCCAATTTTGTTGTTTTGTTCCTCTCTCCCCCAGCTTCCTGCTCAGCTATTTGCTGTAGATGTATCTTGAACAAATCCACTGCTAGGGCTTGAATTTCTGCACCAAGCCAGGTTCCTCCAGAGCACCTCAGGAAGATTTGATGATCTCTTTTTCCTTTCAGGCCAAAGCACGGCAGGGCTGGCTTGTGGCTGGCACAGTGGGCTGCTCCCCTGATACCCCCCACCAACCCAACATCCCCATCACCAGTTGTCTCGAGTTCCTGTGGGACCGGCCGACCCTCCTCGTGCTGGGTGGGTAGAACCACTATTCCCTGGGCTGGACTGGGCTGGGCATAGCCAGGCCACCCCCAAATCCTGCCCCTATACCCTGCAGGGAACGAGGGTTTGGGCCTGTCCCAGGAGGTACAGGCTTCCTGCCAGCTGCTGCTCACCATCCTGCCCGGACGCCAGCTATACCCTGGACTTGAATCCCTGAACGTCTCTGTGGCCGCTGGTGAGTTAGTCCACTCCCTATCTTCAGCTGGCGCACTGAACCTGCTTTCTCCATTTTTGGGGACACAGTGCTCAACGAGGTGAATGGAGTTGGGCCCTCCTCTTAGCCTGGCCCCCATCTCTCCTCCCTCCTCCCCCCAATCTGTGCAGGAATTCTGCTTCACTCCATCTGCAGCCAGAGAAAGGGTCAGAGAGGGAGACCTCCCCAGGACACCCAAGAACTCTCAGTTGCTCAGAAGGACCCAGAGTAGCCCAGCTCCCTGAACTATCTTCTGGATCTGAAAAAGACAAGACAGGTGGGGTGGCTCTGGGGGTACCTGAGTCCCTATGCCTAGAGGGCATGTCTCTGGCCCCTCTTCTTTACCACTCTTTGGGTGGGTGAGGCAGGAAGACCAGAGGTTCCTGTGCTGATGTTGGAGGCAGCTCTTTCCATAATGCACTGGGACAGGGTCTGCTTCTTTGTGTTATTTCTGGGCCCTCCAGATGAAGGAGCAAGAGCAGCTAGAGGGAGGCCGTTGCCTTCCACTTAACCAGCAGACAAGTGCTGCCCCAAACTCCATCCTGGTCCACTGCCTTGTAGCCTTGAGCAGGGGGCTATGTTTTTGTTGTTTTATTTTGTTTTGTTTTGGGGCGGGCACAACTGGTGGTCCTCAGAGATTACTACTGGCTTTGTACCCTGGATTCACTCCTGATGGACTCTGGGGAATCCTATGGGATGCTGGGGATCAAAACCTGGATCAATCTGCTCTACTGTTGCGCAGGTCCCATATTTGTATTTGTTTTTGTTTGTTTTTGTTTTTGGACCACACCTGGCAATGTTCAGGGCTCTGCACTCAGAACTCACATGGAACATGTGGGTTAAACCTGGGTCTGCAATATGCAAGGCAAGCATCTATCCACTGTACTATCTCTCTGGCCCCAGGGGGCTTTTTCTTAATGTGTCTTGGGCCGTTGTCTGTGGTGCTATTCTTGGCCGATGGTCAGGAGCGAATACTACAGAAGACACTAGACCTGTTGTGTCCCAGTCCTCTAGGTGGCAGCCACGCACTTCTACCCAGCGTCTCTTCAGTCCTTTGCAGCCTCTGGGGAGATTAGACTCCACAGTAGACCCACACATACTTCCCAACTCCAGGACTTCCGCATCTGTGGAAGGAACCCTTAGCCTTTGATTCTGTGTGGTGATGAGCAGAGAGTTGCTGTACTCTACAGACAGACTGGATCTTCCTCCCCTGACCCCACTAATTGGCCAAAGCCACCGTAGAGTGAGTTTAGAACTGTGAAACCACTTGGAAATCGTTAAGCAAAAAAGGTGACAAGATCTCGCCTTTAACATGGACTTTCAGGACCTGTTCCAGCTGCCTTCGGCCCCACAGGGAAGCAGTGAGACCAGGGGGAAGCACACGGGGTGTTCCAGAAAGGAAAGAACTGCAGGGGTGAGGGCTGAGGAGCTGGAGCACACATCTGGGCTGCACTACGCCCCGAGGTCCAGCCCCAGCCCCACCTCACACTCTCCAAGCATCACACATCTCTGGGTCTGAGCATGGAACTATGGAACCAGACATCCAGGGGACTCTTGGTTCCACTAGCACCTCTGGGGAACAACCCCGCCCCCAAACAAAGCAAAATAAAATAAAGGACTATGTTCCAGGACAGCACAAACCCGTGATCTGAGAGTTTCTGTCGGATGTTTGGGATGAGATACAGCTGCTGTGGGTGGGCCTGGTCAGTCGGAGGCCCAAGTAGAATGAAGCTTGACATAGGGCTGCATCAAGATCTTCCCCGAGAGGCGGTGTGATAGTGCAGCAGTAGGGCGTTTGCACAGGATGGACCTCGGTTTGATCCCTGGCGTCCCATATGGTTCCCCAAGCCAGGAGCGATTTCTGAGTGCATAGCCAGGAGTAATCCCTGAGTGTCACCAAGTGTGGTCCCAAAACAAAAACAAATAAAGATCTTCCCTGAGAGCCAGAAACTCACCTGGGCTTTCTGCCTTCCAACCACATGCACCATTAGGGCCCTGTCAGTGCCTGCAATCACCTGCACCAACCCGATATGGTCATAGGAATGGGGGGGAGGTTATTTTTTGGCCATGTCTGGGGGTGCTTAGAAGTT
>PVKC010011920.1:0-24203 GCA_004027635.1 Crocidura indochinensis | reverse complement strand
CAATTTCTGAGCATGGAGCCAGGAGTAACCCCTGAGCACTGCCGGTGTGACCCAAAAACCAAAAAAAAAAAGTCTGAAGATGGAAGAGGAAATGAACAAATAAAGTAGTAAGTTGGTGGTTTAACCTGAAACAACATGACTACAAAAGCAATAAGGTTAATTGCAATAAGCAATTAATTACATAAGCAATTAAATAAGCAATAAGGAAATTTTCATTGAGCATTAAAGCTGTCAGATAGTGATCATAGTCAAAGTTCGCTGATGTTCTTGTGTTTTTCAACAAGAAAGGAAAAATCTAAATTTAAATTAGGATGCTATATTTGAATATATCAATATCTGCAGAGTGATCACTAAGGCAGCAAAACTTGTATTACAAGCTCTGTTATATAGTTCTATAGAGCTACAAATTCTGATGGCGCAAGTGACATTTGCCTTGCAAACAGCCAACCCAGGACCAAAGGTGGTTGGTTCGAATCCCGGTGTCCCATATGGTCCCCCGTGCCTGCCAGGAGTTATTTCTGAGCAGATAGCCAGGAGTAACCCCTGAGCATGCTAGGTGTGACTCCCCCCCAAAAAAGAGTTACAAATTCTATATTATAAAATGGATCCAAAATCATAAGCTAGGTGAGACACAATGAGCACATTTTGCTCCTGTGTCAGTACTTGACAGGCTGAAGAGTTCTTTGAAGGGACAATTTTCCTTCCAGAGATAAGCTTTCTGGGTTCTCTGGTCTAAGCATTCTCTGTTCACCACCCACAGGCTTCAAACAACTTTTGCCAATGGCATGATCAGTCTTTCTTCTTGGTTTTCCTTCATTTTCACCAGTCTTTGCTGTTATCATATTTCTGACAATCAAATCTCATTTTCATCAGTTTGTAAAATTCCACACAAAGCATCTTTTAGGATTTTCATTGGAACTGCATCAACCTGTGACAACATAAATCTGCTTCACTTTAAACATGCAATTTCCCCCCATATTTTTTAACATGCCTGTTTTATTCACAATGTAGTAATTTTGTGTGCTTTTTCGGGGGCCACACCTGGCTGTGCTCAGGGGTTACTCCTGGATCTGTGCTCAGAAATTGTTCCTGGCAGGTTCAGAAAAATAAGGGATGTCTGGGATCGAACTGGGTCTGTCCTGGGTCAGCTGCATGCAAGGCAAATGCCCTGCCGCTGCGCCATCATTCTGGCTCCTACAATGCATTTTTATTTTATTATTTGATGTCTGACACATCTTTTGTCATTTTTGTTGTTGTTTGGGGGGGGTGCTGCACCTGACTATGCTCAGGTCTTACTCCTGATTCTTGCTTAAGGCCACGGGTGCTGGGGGTCAAACCTTGCAATGTGCAAGGCAAGTTCTCTATCCACTGAACTAACTCTCCTGACCTTTGTTTGTCAGTTTTATTTTATGGTGTATTATATTCTTAGAAACTCTGATTGATTTACAGTTTCTCTTGATTGCTGTTGCATAGAAATAAAATTGCTTTTTATAAGGCTGATACTTTCACATAACAGAACTGCTAAATCCTCTAATTCTAGATTTTTAAATTTTCTGAGTAGGCCACAACATAATCATTTTTTTTAATCACACCTGGCAGCACTCAGGTTACTCCTGGCTCTGCGCTCAGAAATCACTCCTGGCAGGCTTGGAGGATCATTTGGGAGGCTAGAAAACGAACCTGGGTCTGTCCTGGGTTGGCTGCATGCAAGGCAAATGCCCTGCTGCTGTGCTATCGCTCCAGCCCCTACAACATAATCTTTTTTTGTTTTGTTTTGTTTTTGGGTCACACCCGGCAGTGCTCAGGGGTTACTCCTGGCTCCATGCTCAGAAATTGCTACTGGCAGGCACAGGGGACCATATGGGACACCGGGATTCGAACCAATGACCTTTTGCATGAAAGGCAAACACCTTACCTCTATGCTATCTCCCGGCCCCCCCAACATAATCTTTAAACAACACACCTTCCCTTCTTTCTAATCTTTCTACTATTTGTTTCTCTCTTTCCTTATTGCATTGGCATTTACTATGTATACCGCATATTCTGGCGTATAAGACAACTTTTTAATTTATTTATCTATTTTTATTAATTTTTTTATTTTAATTATGAGAGCAAAGATGCAAAGAAAAAGACAAGGTAAAGTCACAGTGGAAGGACAATCACCCATAAACAGAATTCTCAGTAGTCCCATTGTTGATATCTTAACTTTGAACTTTCAGCCAAAGAACATTAAGAAAAATAAAACAGAATCCATGTACAATTACTTCGTCCAGCATTAAAAGGTGGGGGTCGTCTTATACGCCAGTGTACAGCATGTTGAAACCTAATCCAGCTTCAGGGATGAGTGATCCGCCCCCTTTTACCACTGCATCCCATGCAGCTGCCAGGCATCATCACTCAGTCCTCTGCTTGTCCTGATTCATCTTTCAGGGCACACAAAGGAGCTGAGTTATTGAATGCTGCATCCCATCCAGCCTCCGGGTGTTTCCGCTGGTATGTGGCTTTCCGGTGCTCAAGCCCTCTATTTTAACAGAAAAAATAGGGGGTCGTCTTGGCTCATTCTTCGGTCTTCTTCCACTGAGCTGTACTCCATCTTGGGAGCAGAAAGCTTTTGTGGTTTGAATTCCTTGCTTGAGCACTGGATTTCCTGAAGCCATTCTTGTAACTTTTCACTGTGTGAATTATTTTCTGAGGATTTCTACAACTGGAATTGTTCCCCCTGATCTAATCGGACAGGGGAATGGGAACTGCCTTTCTTGTCTGGGAACTCGGTGGGAATCAAACATTAACCAATCTCCTAGAGAACATGACACTTCAGTAGCTACTGGTTTTCTATCAAAAATCCACAATCCTTATATTTTGTATGTAATTCTTCTTTCCCGTTAAAAAGAAGGGGGTCACCTTATACTCCCAGTCGCTTTATATGCTGAAAAATACGGTATTTTATAGTCTATATTGGGTCAAGGACATTTTCTTCTATTCTTAATATGCTAAGTATTTTATAATTGATTATCTTTTCAGGTCATATCTGGCGGTACTTCGGCTCTGCTCTCAGAAATCATTCCTGGCGGGTTGGAGGACCATATGGGATGCCAGGGATTGAATCCGGGTTGCCAACATGCAAGGCAATTTCCTTACCCACTGTACCTTCTGGTTCTATAATTGATTTTCATAAATGATATTCTCCAATATCTTTAACAAATACTTTTCTATGTCAACAGATGTTATAATATTTTATTCTCATTTATTTTTTCTATTGGTAAAATATATTAGTTGATTTTCTTATCAAGTAAAACTTATTGAGAAAACTTTATCTTGGTCATTTTTTCATCAGAAATGTAACCACAGATGTCATATGGTTTTAAAAGGTAATAATAAGATACTATAAGTTATTTTAAGATAATAATTATTTTTGTTTGTTTTATGGGAGTTTAGTTGCTCTTCCTGACTTTATGCTTAGGGATTACGCCTGATGATACTTAGGGAACCATGACTGCTGGGGACCAAATTTGAGCTATCTGCATGCAAAGCCCATGCTTCAGCTCCATTAAGCTCTCTCTGGTATTAAAGCAATATTTCTTGGATGCAATATTCTTTTTGGGTCACACCTGATAATGTTTATGGATTACTCCTGGCTCTGGGCTCAGAAATTACCTCTAGTGGTACTTGGGGGATCAGAAGTGATGCAGGGGATCAAAGCCAGGTTGGATATGTGCAAGGCAAGTGCCCTACATGCTGAACTGTCATTGCAGCCCACAATGCTCTTCTTAATGCACTCAACCATACTAAAAGGAAGTATAAAGCTTTTAAAGAGAGCTCAGGGAGTGGAGAATAAGTCTAATAAAGAAAGCTTATTAGGTTTAAAAAGCAAATAAAAAGGTGCCTAGTAACTGGCAAAAACAAACAAAACCCAACAAAGTGTGTAAAATGCAATCAATGTCTACCACAGTAGTTAGAAAGATCAGGTAATATTTAACTTAAAATTATACATCTATTGGAGGTGAAGGGGAGCAAAAAAGTATGTTAGGGAAATTGTTTGATATAATGAAATTCTGTTCCTAAATAGTAGCTAACCAATAGATAATTCTAAGATTCAATACTAAATAATGACATTGTATACAGAAAACAAATCACCAGAAGAAACACATACATAATTTAAAAGTGGTTGTCTTTGAAAAGCAGAAAGTGGGATTGGAAGGAAGGGTAGGTGATTATTGCCTTTAAGATTAGTCATACTTAAAGGGTTAATATTAAAGTTATTTAAAGCACTTGTAAACAGAAAAACAACCCCATCAAATAAATGGCAGAAGAAAGTGACATGTCCTCAAAGAAGACATACAATTGGTCAATAGACACATGAAAAAAATAATTGCCATCTCTTACCATCAAGGAAATAAATGCAAATTAAAAAATGAGACCATCTAACACTAGTGAAACGGATACATCTCAAACAACAACAGCAAACTGTTGCAACATTGTGGATATGGGGGGAAGGAGCTTCATCCATGGCTGGTGGGACTGTCAACTGTTCCACTTCTTTGGAAAACAAAACAGACGTTTCTCAAAATGCTAAGAATTGAGCTACTATATGACCCAGCAATTCTACTTGGCATCTACTCCCCATGCACCCCAAAACTCTATTATGAAAAGACATTTGTGTTCCTATGCTCATTGCAGCATTAATCACAGTAGCCTAAATCTAGGAACAACAGATTTGTCCAAAACCAGATGACTGAATAAAGAAACTATAGTGCATATACACAATGAGATACTACATAGCTATAAAAAAGAGGACTAAATAATGCAATTTTTGCCTACATGGATAAATCTAGTGGGGATTATTCTGAAAGAAGCTAGTCAGAAAGAGAGGGACAAAATACAGAATAATGTCCCTCCTATTTGGGATATAAAGCTAATAAGAAAAATAATAAATGGCCTGCAGCGACAGAATCTGTTAACTGGTTAACAAGAACTGAGCTTACATCGTGGGCAGGTTTGAGAGAGGGGAGTTTGAGGAGTAAGTCAGTGATAGAGGGAAGTGGACACTGGTGGGGGGTGTGAAATTAGAATTTTGTATGGGTGAGACCATATCATTGACAGTTTTGTAAACCATGGTGATTAGAATAAAATTATAAAAGAAAATGTATGAAATGAAGGTCATTATCATTTAAACAGACTGAATGTTCTGTCTGGTGTGCCAGTAAAACTTTGATCTTAATGTATCACTTGCTTTCCAAAGACACTCTGTACCATTAAAGTAGCCAACTCAAAGAGATCAGTCTCATGGAAAGAGGGGGTGGACACTGTTATTTCTTGTTGCCATTTGTAGCAGATCTCATAGAGAGAAGATGGGTGGCTCAATATTGAGTATTAATCTCTCAACAAGATTTGTCCTCTGGTTGTAAATATTTCTGTTGTCACTTGCTCCTCTATCATGTAAACCCATTTGAATCGCAAACCCAACCAAGCTATAGTTTGTATCCTCTAGGTCACAACTGCAGTGGTTCATCAATATCAATTTTGTTCCAATAAACCACAAAGAAACAGTACCTCTCAGAAATGATAGATTTAGAAAAAGTGTAAGCTGAATTGTCTGGGGAGTAAATCATACAATTTTCATTATAATGGCTCTTAGAGTTTGGGTTCAGTTCAATCGTTCTGTACACGAAGACACTGAGGTAAAGAGCAGTTAAGCAAGGTAGCTAGAATGGATAGCCAGTTCTTGTGGTTTTCTGTGGCTATTTTCTTTGTTTGGTCGATTTTAAAACTATTAAGAAAGAATATGCGATGCAAACAAACATGTATTTGAACAAGCACCCATTCTCTTTCCAACAAGGTACATTCTACTAAGAAGCCAGGGGCAGATTCAAGGGCTCCATTTATATGACATTTCTGAAATAGTCAAATCCTTAGTCAGAAAGTAGTCTGGTGGTTGCCTGGGGTGGGGTTGTGGGGTGAGGATGTGATAGGTGCTTTTTTGGGGGTACCTATGAACAGCTTAGGGTGCTCAAGTTCAAAACATGTTGGAAACTAGATCAAGATGGTGATTATGCTTTATGTATATGTATTAAATGCTACAGAATTGTTCACTTTTAAATGGTTACTTTTATGCTACAGAAAATTGACTGTAACAAAGCAAGCACATCTCGAGGAGAGAGACAGAGATACATACACAGAGTGAGAAAACGTGCACAAATTTAGGAATATAACTGTATAAATAGTTGGTAAATTAGGCACAAGCCACCAGGAGTTCATTGTTTTTGTGAAATTTACACTAAAAAAACTGGTGCTAGGATGTCTCCAGATTACAAAGAAATAATGTACTAAGATGGCTACATTGATGCCAACAGTTGTACCTTAAACCTTATTAAATTCAGATTCATTAATGCCAGTGCCTGAAGATATATGTTAGGTTCCTGTGTACTGGGAATATTAATATGAGGTGTAAAGGAATGGTCTGGGGCCCAAGAATCGCCAGGGACTTAGAGTATCTTGAAAGAAAATGGTCATGAATTAAAATCCCTGATGCCCTACATGCTTCAAGTGCAATCTGCCAGGATCAAGCTGCTGTGGAAGCATGGTAGCCCTGTTGTCCAGATTCCCAGAGCCACAATTTCCTGTTGTGCTGCAGGCAGGCGCATGGAAGTAACACAAAAAGAAAAACAAGAGTCTCCAAATAAAATCCCTCTGTTCCTCAGGTGGATGGAAATACTCGGACCTCTGTGCAAGTCTTTGCTGAGCAAGAAAAATGAACATAAGTACAGATTTATGTCAAAATGACATTAAAAATAGAAAAGAACTATTGATTTGAAGGTGTTACCTCAAGCAATAAGTACCAAGAATACTGCAGAGCTGTGGTCTCTAGACTTCAGATGATGATGGGAACTAATCTATTCCTTTAGGGTTTGCCTCTGCTTTCAAGATGCAACTTATGGCTTACATGTAGATAGAAACTGCTTTGGGTTTTATTAAATCATTATGAGCAAATGGGAGTTTGAGCTCAGAGATATAACTTTGATAAGAGGACAAATAACAAAATGTTCTAATTTTGCATCTGATATGAGGGAGATTTGTCAAAGGACTGGAGCACTTGCTACACACATGAAAGCCCCATGTTCCAACCAGATACTGTATGGTCTATCAAACTTAAAGCCTGGAGCAACCTCTGGGTATGGAAAAATATTTGCATCTTCCCAGAAGTTTGATCAAATTCATGAGAACTGGTCTATATTCAATAAACAAGGTCTAATAAGAAGGTCCTAAAGCAGGGGTCCTCAAACTTTTTAAACAGGGGGCCAGTTCACTGTCCTTCAGATCGTTGGAGGCCGGACTATAGTAAAAACAAAAACTACGAACAAATTCCTATGCACACTGCATATATCTTATTTTGAAGTGAAGAAACAAAATGGGAAGAAATACAGTATGTGGCCTGCGGGTCGTAGTTTGAGGACCACTGCACCTAAAGGTTGACACATTAAAAGTTGAGGGTTATTTATTGAAGTCACAGAGTTATGCTGTCACATTGGTCAACACCAAGTCCAGATGTCTGTTAATAACTAAATAAAAAATAACGTACTGCACTGAAAGGGATGTAGTGTAACACACTGATGCTGATTTCAGAAACTAACTAATAAAAAGATTGCACGGATATACTTTGTAATGATTACATGTGAAAAAGATATTTTGGATGAATGGGATTAAGCAATTGTTATATCCCAGCTTCTCGGTTTCTTTTCACATCTTTAATGTGCCTACCAGAAAACTTAAAATTGCATTTTGAGTTTGAGCATCATTATTCTAAAGTGAACTTTGAACTTTCTTCCTTTTTTAATTTTTAGAAGTCAAAACAAGTTTTATTTAGACATTCTAAAATTTCTCCTTTTTAAAAAAAAAACGATTCAGCTACTCGATTTGATTTGGTTTTCTCCCCTTCTCTCTATTGTTGCAGTAATCTGGGGTCATATGCTGAGTTGTGGTTTTCCCTGGTGGTAACACTATTAATTGCGATAATCGCACATGGGCTTGTGGGTAGTCACTCTTGGTCTCAATGCTCACTCATACCAGGCTGTTTACTAGAAGACTGCATGCTCTGTTGCAGCACCAGGGAATCCCAGACAGAACAGTCACAGAAAAGCATGTGTGGGTCATAATGGGAGTGATCTTAGGACCTCATTCTTGCAAGAAAGTCAGGTTTTTCTTCTGAGCTATCTCAAGGACCTCAATCATTTCACTTTATTTTAAAAAGTAACAGAAAAATTTTTCTGCAATTTTTTTCTGCAATTTTTGTAGTGTTAAATAAAACATATAGTCATGTGGTTTTAGGAGATGGCTCAAAAGACCAAAGAGAATGTTTTACATGCAGGAACTTTGGGTTCAATTCCCAGCACTACAGTGCTCCCTCTAGCACCAGTTTTGTGGGCATCCCTCTCCACTCAAAATAAGTAAATACATTAAATATGCAGATGATAAATAACATTTTAATAGTAATTTTAGTAGTATTACATATCATGAAATAATTTATCTTATCAAAGGTATAAGTCTCAAACAGTTGTATGCATATTGTTACAGTAAGTTGCTTTATCAAGAGTAATATTCTTCACAAAAATTATAAATATAATATAAAACAGAGACAACAGTAAGCTTCTGAAATAGACATCTTCTTTCTATCCAAATTGTATGAACATGTGAATTTCTTTAATGTCCTGCTTGAACTTAGACAAAAATAAATGCAAACATAGCTGGCATGAGAGGACGTACCAACCTTTACTCATTTTACAAAATAAAACAAAACAACATATACCATAACTCTTCTTGAAGTATATAACTATTTAAAAATAGTTACATAATATTAGAAAAATTGATTTTGGATAAAGATAATGCACAAAGTGCACACTATTAGAATGAACTTTGATAATCAGTAATGGGAATTTTCAAATAACAAAACAATATTTTATTTTATAAACAAATTTAAAAATAGCATTGATATATTCTAGTATATTTCAGGGTACTGAAATCAATCTGACAGGGATAAAGTAGGGTTTACTTTTTAACCTTTAAAATCTGAAGACATTTCAAACAAATTATTTTCTTACTAATTATGCTCCTTCCTACATAAAAAACTATTTTTCCTTGTCTTACTTTTTAAATTAATATATTTAGCAAAATTATACAGAAGTCAATATTCACTATTATAACACTATTATTGTTATCATTATAACACTATTATAAACATGTTACCTTAAGTGTAGCAATAAAAATAAAGCAGACTCTTATCCATATATCTATATAATCTTTGTGTATTAAACATTTCCCACACAAGTGGGTTGTTGACAATGTTATTTAAATAAAGTATTTCCTGAAATATCTGCTTGTAACAATTTGAGTTGAAACAGTTATATGACTGAGTTTTTTCCTTTGCATGGAAGGGACTGACCCAATCGCATTTGATTTCTCATATTGCTTTTCATTCTGATTTTAAATGCCTCCATTTCATTTATAATTACACTGGTCATCACTTCTTAAATGCAACTATCCTTCTGCTAGATAACATGAATTTTCCATATGTTGAAACTACTTAGCTACACTGGCAGATGAAAATAAACTTGTGTTTTTCTTGGCTGAACCACAAACATTCTAGCATATCAAATTGCTTGATCCTTATATTTTTTGCTGATGAGGGCTTCTAATAATTTCAGCCTGGCTTTTATGTTCTTGTATTCCGCGTATTCAGTTGAGAGTGGTCTTCTATGTTCCTTTTGTGGATGTATTCCTGCTTGTTTAACAACACCATCATCATAGTCTTTTATGACTCTCTGCAGTCTCCTCTTCTCAGCTTTCGCTTCTCGGAACTGGTCAAGAAGGACAGGCAGGGAGGCTTCGTGTAAAACAGACATAGAGATGGTAGGTGGTTTGATTTCCTTGTTTTCCTCTGGTTGTAAGATCTTAAAAGGCTCACTTTCCTTAGAGGAGCCTTGCCAGTCACCAACAGTGAGGTGCGATATCTGATCTGGCAAAGGACTTGGCTGAATTCCCTGGGCACAATTGTCTTCTGAATCCTCTTCCTGAATCGTTGGAATGACGAACCGCTTTGCAAAGGCTGACTTGCTCACTCGGTGGTGTCGACTATAAGTTGCCAATGGCTTCCTGACTTGCTTAGTTACCTGAAGGTCCTTTGGGGACAGCTCTCTCCTTTGCGGGCTTGAAGCTCCCGCTCTGAAGGAGCTTGGCTCAGGGTCCACGGTTTGAGGCATCTCTTTCTCTCGTGGCCCCTTGGGATACTCTACATACAGGCTTCTGGAGAGGCCTTTGGTAGCACTCCCTTGTTTTTCAAGCATCTTCAGCTTTAGTTCTTTAAGCTGCTTACAATCTCTCTCTAAATCATTCATCCACTTCATAACTTGAGGATTCGAAATCTTGTCACCATGTGCTGGCCGGTATTTCTTCTCTTGCTCAAACTTTTCTTCAAATCTCTGAATTTTCCGCTTGAGGCTCTGGATGTGCTTGGTGAGTTGGGTGATGCTCAATGGCTCCTTGCCACCGCCACTGCTGTGTCGTGAAAAACGTGAGGACATCACAGAATGATGAAAACTGGGCGGAAAGGGAGCTGATTCAGGGTCTGAGATGAAACTTTGGCTTTGGCTGAAGGTGGAGCATTGCTGTGACAGCAGTGGCTTGTCACCACCCGAGATGTGACTCAGCAGACTGCTTTTCTCGAGAGGCTGGAGGTCTTTCAGCAGGCTGTGAGTGTCTTCCTGTTTATCCTTGGCAGCTGACGCAGAGCCATCACCTTCGGCCCTTTCTGCAACTGCACCCCAGAATGCTACAGGGGCTGGGTCCTTGACTCCATACCCCCATGTGGCTTCTTCATTTAAGTTTTTCTGAGACTCAAAAGCATCCCAGGGCCATGTGGCAGCACTCCGGGCAGCACTCTGGGCAACACTCTGGTCTATTCTCACTTCTTGGCTCCCAAAGATGTAGCAGTGTGGCTCCTCAGGAGCTGGCATCTCTGCACTTTTTTCACATTCCATGTGACTGGATAACACATGCTCTGTCTCCTGACTTTCCCCTTTCAGTATCCCTTCAGCCTCAGGCTTCAGGATGGACCCAGTCTCGAGAGACCCAGTGTTGCCCAAGATGGAACTTGACTCGGTTTCCATCATCTCCTCTTGGAGCTGCAATTTAGGAGAAGTTGGTGTTGTAGTCATTTTTTCCTAAAGTTCCTAAAGGACCAGTCCACTGGTGATGGGTGGTAGCCGGGAGAGCAGGCTTCAAGGATGTTGTTTTAGATGAGCTTGAAATTCAGTCTATTGAAGCAAGGGATATAGAACTCTATTTGAGATCAGATGATCCTTATGTGGCTTGTCTTCTGTCCTTTAGGAATTCCTAGAATGAAGACAACAAGTTTTTTGTTTGTTTAGCTCTTTACTAGAAAGAATTAAAGAGATTTCTTCAGTCAGACTTAGGGATGTCTTGTCTTATGTTTAACCAAATGATTTGGAAAATCTTTGTCCTGAAGCATTCACACATATGATATAAATGATATACGGAACAAGACTGACTTTTTTGGCCACGCCATGAGGTGCTCAGGGGTTACTCCTGGCTCTGTGTTCAGAAATCGCTCCTGGCAGGCGCAGGGAACCATATGGGATGCTGCAGAACGAACCCAGGTCTGTACCAAGTCAGCCACATGCAAGGCAAACGCTCTGTTGCTGTGCTATTGCTTCGGCCCCCAAGGCTTCTTGCCTCTAGTTTACTATGCTACTGTTTCCCACACTTGGTACTTCACCAAAATTGTTTCTGGATATGCCTTGTGACCCTGTTTAGACCTAGTACTCCACCACTCCACCAAAGAGCCACCCAATATAGCGTATTTATCACTGCCAGACCTATTTTCCTAACTTCACACCTTTGATCATGTGTGGCTCCTATTTTGTATAAATCATAGGTAACACTAATTTTTGATAAAGGAGCAAGAAATCCTAAATGGAGCAGGGAAAGCCTCTTCAAGTGGTGTTAGCACTACTGGTTAGCCACTTGCAAATAAAAGCAAACTTGGACTCCAGCTAACATCATGTATGAAGGTAAAATCCAAATGGATTAAAGGCCTTGATATCAGACCTGATACCACAGGTATATAGGACAACATGCAGGCAAAACACTCCATGACATTGAGACTAAAGGCATCTTCAAGGAGGAAACTGCACTCTCCAAACAAATGGAAGCAGAGATAAACAGATGAGAATATATTAAGCTGAGAAGCTTCTGCACCTCAAAGGAAACATTGCTCAGGATACAAGAGCCACCCACTGAGTGGGAGAAACTATTCACCCAATACCCATCAGATAAAGGGGCTAATCTCCAAAATATATAAGGCACTGACAGAACTTTACAAGGAAAATTCATCTAATCCCATCAAAAATGGGGAGAAGGAATAGACAGGCACTTTGACAAAAAAGAAATACAAATGGCCAAAGGCACATGAAAAATGTTCCATATCACTAATCATCAGGGAGATGCAAATCAAAACAGCTATGAGGTACCATCTCACACCACAGAGATCGGTGCACATCACAAGAAATGTAAACAAGCAGTGCTGTCAGGGATGTGAAGAGAAAGGAACACTTATCCACTGCTGGTGGGAATGCTGTCTAGTCCAACCTTGATGGAAAATGATATTGTATGAGTTCCCATACAATCCAGCTATACCACTCCTAGTGATCTACACTAGGAATACAAAATACAATGCAAAAATCCTTTCCTCGCATCTGTATTCATTGGAGCACTATTACAATAGCCAGACTCTGGAAACAATCCAGATGCCCTTCAACAGATGAATGGCCAAAGAAATTGTGGTACATATACACAGTGGAATATTATGCAGCCATCAGGGGAGATGAAGTCATGAAATTTTCCTACACATGGATGTACATGGAATCTATTATGCTCAGTGAAATAAGTCAGAGGGAGAGAGATAGACGCAGAGCAATCTCACTCATCTATGGGTTTTAAGAAAAATAAAATACATTCTTGCAATAATTTTCAGAGACAAAAGATAGGAGGGCTGGAAGTTCCAGCTCACTATATGAAGCTCACCACAAAGAATGATGAGCTAAGTTAGAGAACTAACTACATTGTGAACTATCATAACGATGTGATGAATGAGGGAACTGGAAAACCTGTCTAGAGTACAGGTGGGGGTGGGGTGGGGAGGAGGGAGATTTGGGGCATTGGTGATAGGAATGTTGCACTGGTGAAGGGGTATTCTTTTTTTTTTTTGGTTTTTGGGTCACACCCGGCAGTGCTCAGGGGTTACTCCTGGCTCCATGCTCAGAAATTGCTCCTGGCAGGCACGGGGGACCATATGGGGCACCAGGATTCGAACCGATGACCTTTTGCATGAAAGGCAAAAGCCTTACTTCCATGCTATCTCCCGGGCCCCGAAGGGGGGTATTCTGTACATGACTGAAACCCAATCACAATCATGTTTGTAACCAAGGCGTTTAAATAAAGATATCAATTAAAAAAAAGAATTCACAGGCGATTTCTATTGACCAAAATCTCTTTATACTCAGTAGAAAACAAACAAATCTTTTACTTGAGGGATTTCGGGCATGAAAATAAGTGAAGGAGGGGTTCTAATCCCCTCTACCAAGCTTGAATAGGGCCTCCTCTCCAGCTTACCCTCAGTCTCCTTCTGGGTTCCAGTGCCATCACTGTTCATCTGCCCTTTGGGGCCAGTCAGGCTGGTGTTGGGGAGGGAATATGGAACCTCACACCTTAATCCCTTCCACCAAATGCAAACGGGACTTTCTTTTGGGGTCTCTCCCAGCATTCTTTCAGGTCCTGGCATTATTGCTGAAACTTTGTTCTCTGGGGACAGTGAGACCTATATCCTGGAGGCTCCATTCCTAACCAAGCTCTAATGGGGCCTCCTCTTTAGCCTTCCCTCAGTCTCCTTCTGAGTTCCAGTGCCATTACTGAAACCCCCTTCCTTCTCATCAGTCCTCCTTTTCCCAAACCACACAGATGCACTAGCATCATTTCAATATATCATAGACTTCCTGGCAGATTGGATCTAGCATTTCTTTCAACACCCTGATACTCCAGCATTCTAAACCACTAAATGCAAAGATCAATGGGAAAGGTAAAGAAGACATCTACTGTGGGGATTAGGGAGAAATCCTGGCAAGTATCCAAGTCCACCCAAATGCTTGAACCATATAAATGAGGACCTAAAATAAATACTTAATCATTTAGCAATGGAAAGAAGGGAGTCACTAGGCTGTGAAATTAAGAATCTATAAACAATTCAATCGACTCAAAAGAACATTTTCAGAAGATGAAAGAATCCATGCAAATGGAATGGAAGGAACTAAAAAACAGGTTAGCAAGCCATAATAGAATTACACAGGTGGAGAAAGTTTGTCTATACAAACTTGAAGACAAACTACAAGCCAGCAGTGATAAAGAAATAAAAAAAGAAAAGAGACAAAACTCTGGAAGAAAATGTAAGGTTCTTAATGAACAAAGACAAGAGAAGTAATATCTGAATTATAGGAAATCCAGAAGGGGAAGAAAACAGGAAAGAGGAAGAACAAGTGATGAGGTAGATAATAGCGAAGAACTTCCCCACACTTGGGAAAGAGGTTTCTCTACAAATACAAGAGACAAAAAGAGTGCCAAATAAAACAGACCATAACAGACCAATACCAAGACATTTAGTAATCCAAATGGCAAAAAACAAAGAGAGATCGACTCTTTAAATCAATAATGAAGAAAAAACCCTCAAGTATAAAGAAACAACATAAGCATCACACCAGATCTTCCATTTGAAACAATCAAGACAAGTAAAGAGTGGAATGACATATTCAAACTACTGAATGAAACTTTCAACCTGGAATTCAATACTACTACAAGGGAGGGATGGTTAAAAGCATTCTCAGACAAAAAATGAACTCACAATATTTGTACTAACCAAACTTACCTTAAATGAGCTATTCAAAGAGCAATTACACAAACCAAATACCCAATTGTAACAACAACCCTACACAATATGATGGTACAACAGTCCTTTCTGTTAATAGTTTCCTTAAACGTCAATGGATGAAACTCTCCGGTTGGGGCTGGAGCAATAGCAAAGTGGGTAGAGCATTTGCTTTGCACGTGACCAACCCGGGTTGAACCCGGGTTCGATTTCCTGGCATCCCATATGGTCTCCCGAGCCTGCCAGGAGCGATTTTTGAGCGCAGGGCCTGGAGTATCCCCTGAGCACTGCCAGGTGTGGCCCCAAAACCTAAATAAATAAATGTTTAAAAATAATAAACTCTCTTGTAAAGAATGAATACAGCTGTTTGGATTGAGCAGGTGCCCAATCAACTGCTTTTTATAGATGTCTATAATAATGCTCTAATGTTTTTATCCACAGAAACAGGTGCAGAATGCATTTGGAGCCAGGGACTCCTACTATAGTGCTCTCTATAAGTAGTTTTAATGTCTCAATTTTACTATGTCTATAATAAATCCATTATATTTTTGTCCACAGTGGTACTTGGAGATATAGGTTGGTCACCCCAGTTCCACACTGCATGGCTATACTATATTAGACTCAGAAGACAGGGCTCATTATGATAATGATAATTCTAATCTATTTATTTTCTACTTGATTATGCCTGCTAATATAATCTAATGTTTATGTCCACAGATAGAAATGAAATATGCAACTGCATGCCATGAACTCCTGTTACAGAGTTCAATCATTGAATATGTTATTTAATGTTTTCAATTGTAGGTATTTTACCATTATATCATAATGCTCATGATTTTAGATTGCTTTTAGGAAAGGAACCTGGATGCTCAAGACCTGATAGGCAATATTTTATGGTGTGGACTCCTCTTACAGAGCTCATGGTCATAGTCACTTATTTTCTAGACATAAAAATTATGATTATCTTTAATAATGTTCTATACACAATTTAACTCATGAAGACTTTCTTCAGTAAAGTTTACCCTCACCAATCATGATTGATTAGCCTAGAAAATTGAAAACCTTTCCATCTGACTTGCCAGATTTGTATTTTTAAGTATTCTGCCCCATTTCATTTGGGTCAGCTTTTCAACTGTAATCATGAATCGATCCTCAGTGCTGTCTGTGTGCACATGAGCGTATGTGTAGGCCACCTCAATGTCTGTCTAATGTTCGTCTATATTATACATGTCTGTCTACGCCCTTCTCTCTGTTACATATAACCCCTTCTTCCCCCCTTCGCTTACCACCTCATGAATTCTTTTCTAACTCTTTACTGTCACTCCCCATCTGTTATTTCCTCCCACTTAACCCCTTTTACCCTCAGTCCTTAACTCCTCAGGAAGCGGAACATTCCTCCCACCCCAGCTAGCTGCCAACCAACTCCAAAGTGAAAAGATAGATTCTCAGCCTGAGAAGAAGCTGCCACTGCTGCTCTGCTGATTGGCTCTCAACGACCCTTTTTCTTCACCTCCCTTTGCTGTGTACTGTTGCTTGCTACCAGATTCGGTTTCTGAGAAGTCCCTAGCTTGAGGACATTTTCTGATATTTGACTTCTGGGAGCTATTTTTTAGACTTCACAAGACTAACTCACAGGTTGAAGCTGTGCTCTGAATTTTATCTGCATCCCCCACTATTTCAAAAGACTTAAAAGAGACATGTATATCTCCTTTGAATATTTCTTTAGATGTATTTCCTTAATAGGTATAATCCTTACTGTAGTGGCAATTTTTCCCATTTTGGGAATCCTTTTAGTAGGGAATTCTAGTACATAAGTTTCTTTGTTCTGAATTTAAATTAGAACCAGGTTATAGGTGTTGTTTAGCTTGTTTTTAAGCCCATGTGCACCAGTTGTACCATGTGGCATTGTTCCCCTTTTTGCATAGGCACATTAAAATTGGGAAATCTTATGTGTGCAAACAAGTTTTTATCTAAATAGAGATAGGAACACATAAATTTTTATATTGCAGTGGGGCCTTACACCCTGAACACTTGTTATAGTGACTTAGCTTAGGCCTCAGAAGATCAAACATTGACCATTCACCTCTGTACCTTGGACCCTGGCTTTTACTTACTCCAGAGTGGGTTCATATGACACCCTGATGAGGTGGTAACAGCAACAACCTGCTTTCAGGACAGGGGTCTCTGCATTGCCACCTAATGGTGAGATAAAACCAGAAGACGCTCTGCATCACTGATTTGGGCATAGGATCTGTACAGAAACCAGTATCTCTAACTACAGAAACCTGACAGCAACAATTGTGATTGTGAAGAGCTTTTACTGGGACCACAGAGAAAGACTTCGTGGTTAGACAATTTAGCATGCCTGGAGTTGGTCTTATTCCAGGATATTTTGTAGGTAAGATCTCCCTATTATTAGGCCAAAGGCTTTTCCTTTTTATTTTCCCCAAATTTTGTGGTGCCTATGCAAACAACTGTCATACACACACCTTTTAATTGTATTTTTTTTTTTGGTTTTTGGGCCACACCCGGAGACGCTCAGGGGTTACTCCTGGCTATGCGCTCAGAAGTCGCTCCTGGCAGGCACGGGGGACCATATGGGGCACCGGGGGATCAAACCGCGGTCCGTCCTAGGTTAGCGCAGGCAAGGCAGGCACCTTACCTCCAGCACCACCGCCCGGCCCTTAATTGTATTTTTAATCTCTTATCTTTTAAAAAAGAGATAGCTTGCTAAACTGTCTGCTATTGTATTAATGGCTTGATTGGAGATATAATAATTTTTGCAAATATATTTGCTGCTGAGCTTTCTCTTCTTTCTTTTTTCTTCTCTTCCATTTTATTTTTTAGTTTTTGCTTCAATTTTTCTCAATAACTTTTTGATTTCCCTTACCTTGAAACAAATGTATTATGATCAGTTATGTCAACTATGTGATGCATTTTCTTTAAATAAAAAATTTTAAATAAAGAAATAAATGAAGGAGGATACACATTTGGGGAAGTAGATACTTGCTTTCTGGTTGATGCCAGTTCCGCATCTCATACAATTAATTCTTTTATCTGATGACAAAAAGTTTAAGTATACCCATCCCCATGATAAAATTATGCTTTAATTTTTGACTAGAGAATATTTCAGAATAAATATGATTTTTATTAGTATAGAAGTAGGGGATTTGAAGCACATGACTTCCAGGCATGGTAAGATATGTATCATTCATTCATTCATTTATTCATTTGTAAGTCTTTTTTATAGCAGGAAATAAAATAATACTTTTCGCTTATTTCCTCTTTCATTATATTTTATTTGAGACACCATGACTTTAATACTGCTAATAATAGGGTTTCATGCAAATGTTTCAACACCACATACTCCACCAGTGTTCATTCTCTCCACCCTGTCAAGGGGTCCCATTTGTCAATCTATTCCCCATCCCTGGAAAGTTCAGTTCTTTGTTTTTGAGGGGGGTGGTAACCTACTACTGTTACGTGATTACTTCTGGCTTTATCCTTAGTGATCATTCCTGAAGGGCTTGGGGGAATCTGTGGGATACCAGAGATTGTACCGAGGTTGGCTGTGTGCAAGGCGTGCACCCTACCCACTGTACTATCTATCCAGACCCTGGAAAGTTCAGTGTTATAGACCAGCTCTCATGATCTGTGGCTTTTAGCATTTGTCTTTTTCGTTTGTTGGTTTGGTTTTGGCTTGAGGATACATCTGGCAATGTTCAGGTCTTATTCCTGGCTCTTTGTTCAGGGATCCCTCCTAGTAGTGCTTGAGATACCAAATGTGGTGCAAGGGATCAAACTGGAGTCACCTACGTGCAACTTGGGCACCTAAACCCATGTACTAGTTTTACAACCCATATAATTTGTAATATTCCTCCCTAACATTTGTAATTTTTTATTTTTATTTTTTTATTTTTTGGGGCCACACCTGGTGGTTCTCGGGAGTTACTCCTGGCTCTGCACTCAGAAATCACTCCCGTTAGACTCGGGACTATATGGGATGCTGGGGATTGAACCCAGGTCTATTCTGAGTCAACTGAGTGCAAGACAATGCCCAATCCTATCACTCCGGTACCCAAATTTGTAATTTTTAATGCTATCCTTGTGAAACTTTGATACAAGACCAGAGGGGTTGGAGAGATTGTTCAAAGAATGGAGCTCAATGCTTTACATGCAGGAGCCCCTATTTTGATCCTGGCAACACATGGTTTATTGAGTACTACCAGATGTGTACCCTCACCACATGAACAAAAGATGATCACAAATTCTTTGATAGTCTTCCAATAAATGGGTAGGGTGTAATTCTCCCATTGCACTGCCTGAATCTGGTCTGGCTCTCCTTAAACAATAGAATATGGTGAAAGTGATCTTATAGTATTTACAAAGCCTTATCGGAAGAAGATTCTATTAGTTCTTTTGGGGCAAAAGGGTTTATTTTGCCTGGAAGTGCTCAGACAGAAATACCTGGCTCTATGTGTTTCCCTTAGCAGTGCTTGAAGAACCATATGCAGTACCAGGAACTCAACTGGGGTCGACCACAGACAAGACAAACGCTTTACCCTATAATCTATCCAGCCCCAGCTAGTTATTTTATCATAATAATAATTATTATTATTGTTTTGGGGCCACCATCAGTATTCAAGGGTTACTCCTAGCCATGAGTAACCAGTAAGCCAGTGCTCGGGGCTGAATACCAGAGATAAAACTTGGTTTGGCCACAGGCAAGCCATTCACCCTGTACTATCTCTGTAGACCATAGCCAATTCTCTTTTGAACACTTTCTCGTCAACTCCTTCATTCTAGTCACTATGGTGTGCGAAGTCATAGGGAAAGGCCAGGTGCAGCTGCAGCTTCTTCAGCTCTAATCAAATGTGAAGCCAAAGCCAGAATCTTGCAAGTGAGCTATCATGGATGTTCAGCCAAGCTGAGGTTCTGTTGACTACAGCAACAGCAACATATGAGAATAATTCACCTCAGACTCCCTGAACCACAAAAACGGTGAGCAAAATAATATGGCTATGGTAATCTATATTTGGAAGAAATGTGTTACATAGCTAGATGGGTAGAATACTTGTCATATATTTTTCCTCTAATAATCCTATTTTTTTTTGGTTTTTGGGCCACACCCAGTGACGTTCAGGGGTTACTCCTGGCTATGCGCTCAGAAATCGCCCCTGGCCTGGGGGACCATATGGGGCACGGGGGATTGAACCTCGGTCCGTCCAAGGCTAGCGCGGTAAGGCAGGCACCTTACCTCCAGCGCCACCGCCCGGCCCCTTATAATCCTATTTTTTAAGCTTGGTTTTACTTTTAGCTGAATTTAAAGGCACTTGATTCAATCATATATTAATATATTACTTTTTTGGGGTTTTGGGTCACACCTGGTGATGCTCAGCGGTTACTCCTGGCTATGAGCTCAGAAATCAATCCTGGCTTTGGGGAAACATATGGGATGCAGGGGATTGAACCCAGGTCCATCCTGGGTCAGACACGTGCAAGGCAAACACCCAATTGCTGAGCTATGGCTCCAGGCCCCATATATTAATATACTTTTTAAAATTTCTGGCTGAAGATAATGAGAAGCAGGTTTAAAGTAATCTTCGATTAACATGTCCTCGACTTCAAACTTTCAACTTCTTTTCAATGCTTCAAAGTAGATATCATGAAATAACAATGTTCTTTGAGTCTTTCAAAAGTCATACAGAAGTGGGAAGGGGAGGACACCTAACCAGATCAAAAATTAGTGTTCAAATATCATGGCAAAACACATTATGAGAGAAGTAAGTTGGTAAATTTTCACTGAACAATTCACCTCAAGTGTTACATTTTTGACACATTTTGAACATACCTGATCTGTGATGAAGCAGCGTGTATCTTGCCAACACAGAAATTTCTCTAAGTATAAGAATTTTCCAGATTGATCAGGCCAAGTAGTTGCTAGAATAATCATAGAAACAAAATTAAATTAAGCAACATCTTTTCTTTTCTTTTTCTTTTTTTTGTTTTTGGACCACACTCTGCGGTGCTCAGGGGTTACTCCTGGCTGTTTGCTCAGAAATAGCTCCTGGCAGGCACAGGGGAACCATATGGGACACCGGGATTCGAACCAACCACCTTTGGTCCTGGATCGGCTGCTTGCAAGGCAAATGCCACTGTGCTATCGAACAACATCTTTTCAAGTTCTATGGTCCTCATTATTTACAACTGGTTATTGAACTTCATCTCAAAATGTTTATTTTACATTTTTCAAAGTAGCTCTGGCCAGCAAAAGATATTGATAAAATAAAAAATAAAATATCAAAAATAATAGAAATTTTAATTACAGATAACCAAAATAATTTGGTTATAATAATATGTGTTGGGGCCAGAGAGATAGCAGATAGATAAAATAAAAAATAAAATATCAAAAATAATAGAAATTTTCATTCTAGATCATCAAAATAATTTGGTTATAATAATATGTGTTTGCCTTGCATGCAGAAGGATGGTGGTTATAATAATATGTGTTTGCCTTGCATGCAGAAGGATGGTGGTTCAAATCCCAGCATTCAATATAGTCCCCCGAGCCTGCCAGGAGCTATTTCTGAGCAGAGAGCCAGGAGCAATCCTGGCACTGCTGGGTGTGACCCAAAAACCGAAAAAAAAAATAGTTAAATATAAGAAGTGACAAACATGGGAACTTTTTCATACCTTAATTAGGATACATAGTCCCTCATGTTTCTTCTTATAAAAAGACTTACCTTCAGTAATGTGGTTTCAACAATTAAAACTACAGATTTCTTCATGTAATCAATCTGCTGTTGTGGACAGACATATTGTTGGAGACCAGCTCCCAATCTGTCCTCAATAAAGAGACTCAACTCAGATAAGTAAAAAGTTTATAAAAAGTGAATTAAATTATTTTAGTATATATACTGTCCTTCCAACACCTGCATATGTCAGAACCATGTGCTTTTTAATTAATTAAATATATACCTGTTTATTCAACAACATGGTAGCAATCATGCTTGCTGCTAGGGAGAGAGGGGTGAATAAATAGTTTATATTCAAGGAGCATAGATATTGAGTAAACAACTAAATACATAAAATAACTGGTAGTTTACTGATCTATCAAATGAGGATGATGATACGTAGTTCATAAGATGATGGTGATGCATATTAGAAATGGTAGGAACAATCTGTGCTATCAGGGATGTGGTGAAAAAGGAACTCATTAACTGCCAGTAGGAATGTTGTCTGGTTCAACCACTGTGGAAAACTATATGGAGAGTTCACAGTAAACTTAGAATTGAGCTACCATACGACCTAGAAATTCCACTTCTGGGTATCTATTCAAAGGCCTTAAAAACATTTATTCAAAAGAACATTTATTTATTTATTGCTACACTTAACTAAGACATGGAACTCACCTCAGTGTCCAATGACAGATGAATGGATTGTGAAGATGTGGTACATAAACAGAATGCAATACTATGAGATGCAGGGAATGATGAAACTATGCTATTCGTGGCAACTTGGTACTGAAAAACATCATGTTGAGTGAAGTAAGCCAGAAGAAGAAGCACAAACAAAATAATTTCACTTACAAATATATATATATATATATAAATAATTACTGAATATGGAAATGCAATGTAGTAAAAGTGGAGTATCTAGATCACCTTAACTCAAAGCTTAGGGAGGAGGACAGAAAAGAAAAGAAATCAAGGCTGAAAGGAAAGTGGGAAAGAGAAATAATGAAGAACCAGGGATCAGGCTTCAGTTACATTGGTGATGTGGGAGATTAGTATAGTGCTATATCTAAAGCACATACACCAACATTGAAAACATTAGATCTTAGCTGCAACAACTGAACTCTGTAATGTTCCTGACAATATGACAGGTAGGGGTGGGAGAGGTGAGGGATAGGGTATACTAGTGGTGGCCGTTGACATTAGTGGTAGGATTGAGGTTAAAATATTATATATTTCTAACTCAAATATAAATAAATTTGTAAACCATGGTTCTGTAATGCTTTTTTAACAAAAAATAAAATGGTGGTAATGATAAAAACAGTCTATTGAAAAGATTAAATGTGATTCCTATGTCATAATGACCATGAAGGGAGTAAAAGTTATCATACTTAGCTTTAAGGTACTGGTCTTGGAAGATGGATCAGTAGTACAGTACATGCTCATAGGACTGAGGCTACGAGTTCAATCCACATGCTAAGTGTGATCCCAGAAGCTCTGCTGTTTTGGATATAGTCATCATAATAAAATTAACAATTACAATGTGCCATAACCACACATCTGTATACACCATAACAAAGATACAAGACCTCCAATGTGTACCACAACCAAGTTTGTGAGATCTTATCATCATAGCAACAAAAAGAAAAGTAATGCTGAGAAAATTTTAAAAAGAAATTTTAAAAATAGAATTAAGGTGCTAAATGAGGAATGTAAACTTCCAGATACCACCATAAGTGGGAATGCTCATTCCCCAGCATTATAAGAAAAGTCTACAAAGGGAGAGTTAAAATATTGACTGGGCTGTAGACGTAACTAGACCAACCCCACATAAAACGGGCCATCATTTGCTACTTTACAAAGTATTCAAGGGTTATTCAATTCTCTTCTTGACAAGATGATCATTCTTCATCTTAAAATAGGCAGGAAGACTTTTGAACCAAAGCTGACCTGATTTAAAACCCCAAGTATTTCTTCCTTGAACAGATGAATAATTTAGAACAAATTTCTAAATAACAAATTTCCATTTCACTCAAAACAAGCATCCACTAATGGATGTTTCTAAACTTAGCAACTACTCCAGATGTATTACTGGTGGGTTTTTGGTCGTCTCTTCATAATGCACATGGGTAGCCAAGCACTGGCCACATTCAATTGCGCCTAATGCAACCAGGCAATGAGCCAGGACCACCTTTCTTCATGGTACATAGATTCTGACCTTGTTTTGGTGGGATATTAATCTATTAATGAGCAATAAACATGTAAGAGGTAGGAATGCTATGTTCTGATATCAATGGTTTCAAACAGCTTAATGACACATACTAGGGTGCCTTCCAAAGCTGATGAGCTCAGGCATCAATGGGAGTAACCGAAGAAAATGTTCAGCACAGCTGAGATAGCCCAATGTTTCTTTCTTTCTTTCTTTCTTTCTTTCTTTCTTTCTTTCTTTCTTTCTTTCTTTCTTTCTTTCTTTCTTTCTTTCTTTC
>PVKC010011919.1:0-24162 GCA_004027635.1 Crocidura indochinensis | reverse complement strand
AAAACAAAACAAAACAAAACAAGAAGTTTTATGTGGAATGTGAAAGAACTGAGAGCATTTCACTGCCTGAATCAAGAAGTATGTCTCTTGGCTCTGCTCTTTTTGCTACTATATCAACAGAACTGGAAAAGTGAATGGAGATGGAACCTCTAGATAGGTAGACTCCTCAAAGAAAATCTGAAGGAGGTGAACATAAAATATGGACAGGTTCTGAAGGGGAAATACAAAAAGGGATAATTAAGTAGGCAGAAATAAAGAATTTGGAAAAAGCTAATAGAGAAGAGCTCAACAAATAGAGCCAGAGATCCCCACAGTATTAGATCACTAAGAAATTTGAAGGGACACATTGTGACTGCTCATTTTGAAAAGTGAAAAAGAAGGCCCTACTTAAGAGAATTACATGTAATTTCATTTAATAATTGAACATTGAGCCGATGCCAGAGGTCTTAGTGATTATTAGAGTTCCCTGAGGACAGGGCCAGGTCTGTGCTTCCAGAGAACATAGCCAAGCTCTTAATACTCAGCCTTGAATTCCAACTTTGGAGATAAAACTAAAACACAAATGATGCTTCGTCAGAATAACACACCCAGGGAGACTGAGCCTGGATTTTCAATGAGCAGTTTTTACGGAAACCTACTCTAAGAGGGAAAGGAGAGTTACATTTTTTTGGGGGGGTCACACTCGGCAGTGCTCAGGGGTTACTCCTGGCTCCGTGCTCAGAAATTGCTCCTGGCAGGCACGGGGGACCATATGGGGCACCGGGATTCGAACCGATGACCTTTTGCATGAAAGGCAAACGCCTTACCTCCATGCTATCTCCCGGGCCCTGAGAGTTACGTTTTGACCCATCTAGTTGAGAAAGTTTTGAGAAAAAAGAAAAAAGAAAAAAGTTTTGAACCCATGTAGAAGGTTTCTTAGAAATCTTTGAGAGTATAACAGATGCTCACATGTTGAATAGGTTTAAATTTGCCAGGCTATACCTCTCAATTTCTCTCTCTCTCTGTCTCTCTGTCTCTCTCTCTCTCTCTGTCTCTCTCTCTCTCTCTTTCTCTCTTTTATTGTGGCCAAAGTGCATTACAAATCTTTCACTTCATCATTTATGGTATATAGTGACAATGAATGAGGGGCATTCCCACCACCAGTGCTGTCCTCCCTCCACCCCTGTTCCCAGTATGCATCCCATATCTCCCTGCTTTACCCCCCAGAATACCAGTGCAACTGGTCTCCACGTTGCAGCTTGTTTTGAGCAGCATTTCCATCGTCATTGGAGATAAAGGGATAAGAAAAAAATGGAGTAAAAAAATTGGTGACAACTACCAAAAAAAGAAAGAAGAGAGAGAAAGAAAAGAAAAGAAAAATGGAAGAAAAAAGAAAAAATGAACCTGGCAAATAAAAATAGAAATAAAAATAAATCTCTTAACCACAAGATTATAAAAGAAAGAGAATAATAGTCGAAGAAAAAAGGGAGGAAAAAGAAACTCAAAAACTGACAAATCAAAACAAGAAAAAGTATGGGTGTAGGAGTGGTAGAGTTTGGCGTTACCCCCACTTTTTTTTTTTTTTTTTTTTTTTTTGCATAGCATAGGCACAGCAAACGTTGGGGTAAAAAGGGAATTCCCGTGGCCTAAGAGATTCAGGGTTTCTCCATCCTTGAAACATATCATGGGATCAACCTCTGGCTCGATATATACTCATTACCCCATCTCAAAGGCTTTTTTGTGATGCTAGGAAAGTTTCCTCTCAGTTGTGTGTATCTCTCAATTTTTCTTCCAATTATAAACATACAAATAATCAAGGACTAGACTCTCTTGGAAGTCTGACCCCTAGTGGTCAGCATTTTGGCATTGTATGGAAAAGGCAAATCAAAATGGTGCCAACACAGAATGATTTTGAAATTGGAAAGGAACCTTACCCATTTCAAAGTCAGATGATCTAATTTCACAAGTGGCCTGAGACCATGAGAATAGAAATGATTTCTCAGCATAAGTGATTTTATACCACAACCTGAATAGAACCTTGAATCTTTGCTGGTGCTTGAGTTTGGAAAGACCATTTATATGCATTGCTAGGGATCTTTAACTCTTAGTCCTGGACAAGTATGTGGTTCAGTTCAAATCATCTTATAAGGACTGTTTCCCATAAATGAATAATGATTTTCAGATGTTGAAATCCAGAAAAATGGTCTATTCTGACTGGACATGGTATCATGGATAGATACTCCTAGATGTTCCTAGATTATTCTCTCTGATCTCAATTTTCATAATCAAATAAACTAAATCATCTCTAAGGGATTGTTCAGCTAAAAAATTAAGTATTTCAAACATATTATAATCTGGTTCAGAATTCCTTGCATCTCTAACCTGAGTTCAATAGCCTTTTGTGGGATTAAACTTTGTGAAAATTGTAAAAATTGTATGTACTTTTAATGAACTTGCATTTTATTGAAGATAGTTTGTATAGATTTTATCTTAGGTACATAGGATCACATAGATAAAAATGAGTGACTTAGAATAGAAAATAGAATGAGACAGCAAAGTAAAGAATGATGAACTTAGGATATGACACTTGACAGTTCTAATTTTACAAAGTTAGACCCAGTGTCCCTTCTGGCCCATGTTGATATAGAAACATTTCACTTCCTCATCCAACCTACAGAGATTTAATACTCTGTCTCCTTTCCTTTGAGGTTGAGGAATACCACTTTTTTCTTAGACAGTATCTGTTATCTGATAACTCCGTTACCTGACAGAAATCTTCAATTTTCATACACAGTATTCTGATAGATACCCACAGTATGATAAATGACCAGAAGTTGTAGACTGTTCTTTAGTTTATGTTCTCCCATGAGTTGAGTGGAATGCTTACAAAGGGTCAATTGATCCTCCTGCCCAAGCATGTTTATACGAGTTGTTAATAAAATTAAAATATTACACAAACAAATTAAGTATAGGTGTGGAAAGAAAGAGACGTGTTTCAATGAAAACTAAGTGAATTGCTTTGGACTCAAAGGGAATAAGTTGCTGAAAAATAATCTAAAATTAGCTTGGGAATGAGACAACTGTTAAGGAACGGCAAATAATAAACTATGGAAGATTTCTGGAAAATTTTGAAGTTTTTCTTCATGAAAGCAAAACAAAAAAATAGACAAAATAAAAACACCCTGAACTGAAAATAATGGAGGATAGGTTATAAGAGTGTCTTGTTCAATGAAAATGAGACCATACTGCATAAACGAAAAATAGATGCTTAGAAGAGGCTTTTTCTCTATGTTTGACTCCAGAGTGGCTTCAGTTAAAGTATGTATATTCATATAAGCCCAATTTTAATCAGCTTTTCTGATGAGCTGACACCGGACTCAAAAAGTGAGAGGATTTTAGTTTTAAGGTTTCAAAGGGAGACTTAGAAAGCTGGTTGACTTACATTTTCTATGTACTAATCTCTTGAGTGTTTGGTCTTTTTCAACCTCTTGTAAGAGGTCTTTTTATTCCTGTGAGTTTATTTCTTGTTGACACTTCTCACAAACCTTTTCCCTTGATAGCTGTCAAACTTTTCTCAAAAATCAGAGCCCAGAGTTCATCATTCCATACTTTTGTTATATTAAGGTTGTTCACCTTAGCAAGCCAGCACATCCTTTTTAAATCTGGAGTCAGATTCACTGGTCTACGTTTTGGGATTTCAACAGAGCACCACCATGTAGGTGGTATCAATGCTACCCTCTTTTTTTTTCAGAGAATAAGAGCCACCCACTGACATGATGTTGTACATCCTTGTGCTAGCCTTATCTTCTGAAGAAAGCATATTATAGAAACAATATGAAAGATTAAAAAATTATACAAAGATATTCAATGCAGCATTATATATACTAATATATATCAAACTATTTAATACCTTGTGATAAGATAATTATTGTATTATAACACTTTGGCAGAATATCTTTGTAGTAATTATTAGAAGTTTATATGGTCTGGGAATAAGTTTAAATAATCTTACAATAATTTATTGAAAAAATTTCAAATATGTAGATTAATATAATGTAGTCTATTAAAGAAAGAAAGAAAAATGAAAATGTAATGAACTCCAGGATTAAAATATGATAAATATATGCATGGTTTTTGTGAGCAGGGGAGAGTTGAGGGTTTTTGGTTTGCTTTTGGGGATTTACACTTGTAGGTGCTCAAAAGTTACTCCTGGCTCTACATTCAGGAATTACACCTGGTGAGCTCCGAGGACTATATGGAATGCTTGGGGACTGAACCCAAGTTGGCTCCATGTAAGGCAAGCTGTACTATCTTTCCAGCCCAAGACTTGAGATTTTTATCTTTTACTAATCTTTTATTTATGGTTTCAGTGAGTATAAAAATCCCATATTATGCAATGATTCACTGATATTTTAACTTCGGTATTCTGAGAGTCTTGAGATGTCTGAGGTTTGACTTAGAATTTCCCAGAACCACCGCATTTCCTCTCTGAAGAGTGAGGCTATGGCAATATTTCACTTGACTATAGATGGACTGTCTTAAAAAGTGTCTTTTGCTCATACAGACATTTCATTCTATAGATGAAATATAATATGGCACCTATCACCAATTTGTTCTAAACAGGTTACTTATCCATTCTATATATAATTTTGGGGGGTATTTTGGGTCACACCAAGTAGCACTCAGGGGTTCCTTCTATGCTCAAAAATTGCTCCTGGCAGGCTCTGGAACCATATGGGATGCCGGAATTCGAAACACTGTTTTCCTGCTTGTAAGGCAAATGCCCTACCTCCATGCTATCCCTCCAGCCTCTAATTTCTTATCTTAAAAAAATGAACAATAAATATACCTATGCACAAGGTTCATTGTGGACTTTAAAGATATAAAAACAGTCTACAGCACATAATAGGTTATCAAATTAATATCATCAAAACAAGGACAGAATTCTTGTTTCCTGATTTCCTCACTTCAGTTATTTTTATTCTACCACATCACAAATATTTCATTTTTACCCAGTCTAGAATTGTTTCCCTGACTGGGAATGAAAATAAAGGCTATTATAATAATACAGAGAATATCACAATTTTGTATAATAATTATCAGACAGCAATAGCATAAAATGCTGCCAGAATAATAAAGGAAAAATGTCAGGGAGTTGCCTTCAAGTTCCCAGGACCAGAAGACGATGGTACCTGCTAAAAATAATACACCTTAAATAGAAAATAACCTGATTCTAAGCTAATCTTATAGGCATGTATATCTTTCTTTACTTCTCATTCTAGACTTTCATAAGTCTTAGTTGCTTATTGGAAAAGGAGGATAGAATGGGGATAATCCATCCCATGCAGACTTCATGAGAGTCTCTCTTTTATGAAAGTACTTTGTAAAATGTAAAGTAGAATGTAATTTAATATTGCTATTGCTTAAAAATTACTTCTACTTTAAAAACACAAGCATTCTATTTAGTGCATCAGGAATTGCCCAAGGACTTAAAAAAAAGTTAATTTAATGGACTCCATAGTAGTCCTATGAAGAAAGTTCTATTATTATCTTGTTTTATTCTGGGAGGCATTAGGAGATTAAGGAATTTACCTAAACCACAGAGCTGAGTATGATGTTGCTCACACATGAACCTGGGACTAGGGATCTGGTTGCATGCATATTTGTGTTGCAGTGTTATTATTGCTGAAAGTGATTTGACAGAAAATAAAATAAAAAAAAACAACAACAACTAAAAAGCAAGCATCTCTCTTTTCTTTACAAGTTTGAGTCCAATTTAGTTTGGCTTATTCCAAACCAAACCAGTTCCTTCCAGTGCAAACCAATCCAAGCCTACTCAGTTAAATTAAAATAAACTCAAGAAACACTTTTGAATGGTTAGATTATGCCAGCAACCACTGTCCTTAGCAGCGGTAACAGAGAGGAATAGGAACCAAGAAATTTAAATCTTCATGTGAAGTGGCAATTCGCATGACAGAGGACTGGAGCTATAGTACATCATCAGGTTATTTGCCATGAACATGTCTTGATCAAAATTGGATCCCTTGGGCCCCATATGATCCACAGAGTACTACTGGGTATTATAGCTGAGTACAGAGCCAGAAATAAGCCCTGAACATTCCATGGGGTAGCCCCAAATCAAATAGAACAACAAAATGATGGTCGAATCAGTAGGGAAATAGACTAGTAGTAGAAAGGGACTCTCGAGTCCTTGGGGGATGGATTTAGGTACATGAATAATGGGTATGGTGTTTGAAATAAATAGATGAAAAATATCACAATCCACAGAACCTCAATTCAATATATATATTGGATTATATATGATATATTATTACTTTCTATGAAAATTTAGCAATCATTGAAAGTGGAGGAGGGCAAACTGGGGTCTCCAGAGAGCACAGATTCTGGGTGAGAGAAGAGTTGAAGTGTAGAAATTGTGGACTTCTTTCAGGAGAAAACAGATGTCCTTGTGCTTGATACTCCAAAACTGAAACCGTTGCCCTCTGTCTGATTGGAACCCAAGTGACCAACAGCTTTCCTTTGCTATTTTAAACTTATTGGAGTGACCTGATATGTGTTCCTTGTTTCTCTTCTATTAAACGTTCCAAGGGAAATTTGCATATTGATGGGATTTTCTATCTTTTGACCATTAAAAGTGATAGTCTATGTAAAGCACCTTGAAAGTTATTTAGCCTAGAGTTGGAGTTCAGGTGGTAGCAAATATTACCATCATTATGGACCCTTGTGATCCGAATTCTTTTTCAGAGTTCTCTCTGAAAAGAGAGACTTAGAAAAGTCCATAGACCTAATTGTACATGACAATTATTTGTTTCTTTTAGATGTGTCTTTTGGTTTCAAGATGAAATTTGGGATAAATTAGGTAAAGCATCCAGATTATGAGTATTCCCTGTAAGTAAACTGTGTTCTTACACAACACTTTTGACGTTATACAACAAAGTCTTGCATATTAAAATCTGAGGCATGCGTAAGTACCTCATAATTAATTGCTGTCTATTTAACCAGACAGCTCTAGCAAGTTAATTTGATGTCAGTTATGAGACTTAATAATTGTCAGTGTTTTTTTAAAACAATTTACTGGTATAATCATTAACTACCCCTAGATTATCTTGTCAAATTGATAATTAAATGACTCAAAATTCATTATAGAGTCAGTGTATTAGTGGGAATGTAATTAAATAATGTTTGCTTATGTAATCTAGAGTTTATTACCTGTATACTTATTTATCTTTTCTATACTTATTAAATCTTCTTACGGGACTCTTCAGAATCAATAGAAAATTGAGAGTCAAGAAATATCTTATTATATCCAAATGAGCAACTTAATTGAGAAGCTGTGCAATAAATATGAATTGTCTATATCTGTGGAAAAGAAAATTTTTCCTTTTTCTGTGGAAAAAGATTTTTAGTGAGGAAAAGAGTTCTTTTTATTCATACTTCCATTTTCTCCTGTATTATTCTTTTCTTACTTTCTTTCTTTCCTATTTAATTTTTATCCTCTCTTTCATCAAGCATTTTAGTGGTTGCTCTGTGCCAGTCATTGTGTTAAACTGTGAGGACATAAAAGGCATTATTCTTGTTCAATATAGCCTAAGAGAAAGACCTGTAGAAACTGCATGACATCCTGTTCAATGCTACTCTCAAGGTGTGAAAAAGTGCTAACGGTTCATAAAGGAAGGATGAAACACCATACTGGTAGTTAGGAGAAATTTCTCAGAGGAGGTACAATCAAGATCTACGAGCAGTCCCCAAACCAAAAACCAACCAGCCAAATAAAAATCCCAAAATCAAACACACACACACACACACACACACACACACACACACACACACACACACACACACACACACACACACACACACAACCACCAAAAACTAGCCAGCTCACAAACCAACCAACCAAACAAAGAAAACAAGCAAAAAGTAGAAAAACCCCCAAACTTTTGGAACAAGATACTTGGCAATGTTTTCTGGATGACATATATTATTGAATTCTGTATTTGAATCTATAATGCAGGATGAAGTCACTGGACTGCTACTTACTAAATGAATGATAGATCTCTTAGGATCTCAAGTTCCTCCTGTTAAAATTGGGATAATAGGTATAAATTTACCTCTCACATCACAATTAGGTGAAGCAAGTGAGATTATATATAAAATGTTTGTAAATATTTTATGAACAAGAAGATGGAAAGTAAGTACAGCGAATAAAGCTCTTTCCTTGCATATACCTGCCCTGGTTTGATCTCTGGCACTCTTGAACCCTGCAGTGAGTGATACTAAATACAGAAGTCAGAATATTCTCTGAGCATTGTTGACTGTGACCCCAAAACATGTACATGTACATACATACATACATATATATAGAGAGTCATAAAATCCTAAATGAGGGGGCCGGGAGGCGGCGCTGGAGGTAAGGTGCCTGCCTTTCCTGCCCTAGCCTAGGACGGACCACAGTTCGATCCCCCAGTTCCCATATGGTCCCCCAAGCCAGGAGTGACTTCTGAGCACATAGCCAGGAGTAACCCCTGAGCGTCACCAGGTGTGGCCCAAAAACCAATAAATAAATAAATAAATAAATAAATAAATAAATAAAATTAGAAAAAAATAAAATAAAATCCTAAATGAGCATGAGGTATGGTAGTGTGATTTGGTGTAATGGTTAAAATATTTCAGAGGAAAATATGCACACTCTAAGTAAGCATAGACTTAGTGTTAACATGCTATCTTTTACATCAGGCCCTAGATTCCTGGATTCCTGCAATTTCCTGAGATAAATTATTCTTCCAGGTGGCTCATCTATTTGGAGGCGATTGTAATTGCCTGTTAACCTGTCTGCATGCAAGTCTTTTTTTTTTTTTTTTGAGGGGGGCCACACCTGGCAGTGCTCAGGAGTTACTCCTGGCAGTCTGCTCAGAAATAACTCCTGGCAGGCATGGGGGACCATATGGAAAACCGGGATTCGAACCAACCACCTTTGGTCCTGGAGCAGTTGCTTGCAAGGGAAACGCCTTTGTGCTATTTTTGCATGCAAGTCTTGTCAGTAGCTCTTTGCAAGTTTGGATGTACTCTTGTGGAGATCTAGTAGTAGTTAAATATTCAGGTTTTAGGGAAAAATAACCTGTCTGTTAGTAGATAACTGATCTTAGTTGCATCTTTGCCAATAGTAACATCATAGTTCACTAAACCTCCAAACCCCATCAAGTCGTATTTTTATTATCTATGTTACCAATAAAATATTTCTACCTCATAGTAATATTTGAAAGATCTGGTAAGTTAGTACATGTTAATAACATAACAAAATTTGGAACATAGAATTTCTTAAATGCTGGGAATCATTATTGTTCTTTGCATATCTTCCATGTCTAGTATATGGTTGTTTTGATGTAATAAATTTTCAATCAATGGATAATAAAATAATTCAAGGAAGCTTTGATTGTCTTATAAAGTTATGATAAAGCAGTAACATTTTATTTTAAAATAAAATAAATATAAAATTTTATAACACAAGGATACAAAATAAAATTTCTATTGCATTATATAAAATATTGAGGTTTACAAAAACTAAAGGTAAATAAAATATGAAAAAGTTTGGTTCTGTGGACTAGGACCTCAGACTGATTCTTTACTGATTATTTTCATCTTTTGTCTTTATAAGAAAAGTCCTTATATTCTGAAAATTGCATTATTGATACAGCATTTGATAGTTACTGATCATTACTAATCTCTCAGATGGTGCTCAGGAGATTGAAGAGTAGCTTCCAGCAATTCTTAGCTTGGCCAGCAGTTCAATGTGAAGGCCCAAGAATAAGGTTCTGTTTGGATACTGAGAGACAGTTTATTTTATGACTGGTTTCTCACTGACTTCCCACACACATTTTTTGGGAAAGTATTATTTTACTATCCACTTTTATGTTGAGGACATTGAGGTTCAGAGAAGGGAAACGTTTTGCCTAACCATCATACATCTCAGTAAGTAGAAGCATGAAAATCCGAGCATAGATCTAACTCATTGTTCTTCTTCCTGCTGAGAACAGAACGAAAACTGAATCCCTTGTAGTGGCCACAGAGAGCATTCTACAAAAGGCACAAATTGGTTTTTCTGGTTTTTTTTTGTTTGTTTGTTTTGTTTTTTTGGGCCACACCCGGTGACGCTCAGGGGTTACTCCTGGCTATTCGCTCAGAAGTCGCTTCTGGCAGGCACAGGGGACCATATGGGGAACTGGGGGATCGAACCGCGGTCCATCCTAGGTTAGTGCAGGCAAGGCAGACACCTTACCTCCAGCGCCACCGCCAGGCCCCCTGGTTTTTCTTAATCACAATTAAGCAAGTGGTCCTAACTTTTCTCCATTTCTCAGAAATTACCATAGGAAAGAGGTTGGAGAAGGGATATGAGTTAATTGGCACAAAGAGACTGAAGTAGAATGAATTGGATTTTCATGGGAAAACCTAATATAACAGATAAATGTGCTTATTTTTAGAGATGCTTGCCTGAAACATAGTAATGTGATAGCTCAAGGCTACTTCAATAAAAATAATATCAAAGGTATACAATAGAAGGTGGTAGAAGAAAATTTGTATTTTAATGGTGGCTATGTTAACATTTATTTGAAGAAGTATGAACCATACCATTAGAACAGACATACTGTGGTAAGGTCTCGGAGCGATATTTTGTGTAATTGTTATTAACTGTAGTGTAAATCACTGCACTTCAATAAAGATGGGGGAATGCTTCAATATAAACAAATAAGAAGTATTCAAATTTTCACTGCTGATAATTAAATTTCCTTGGTGCACAAAATATGCTTTATTTCCCCCTAAGTTGCTGTAACCAGTTCCTGCTCTGAAGATGTAAAACAAAAGTCCTGTATATCTTTCAATTTATGCCATTTACGTAAACTAAACATCAAAGTGTGATTATACCATGCTTAAATTCATGGAAAATAATTCTGATAAATCTAAAATTGTATACTTGAAACTACTGCTCAGCAAATCCTCATTAGGTTGAAGACCCAACATGTTTAACTCTCCATAAACTTTTCTCCAGACCCAATGTTTTGCATCTTTCGGCAGCCCAAAATACTTTGGAAAGTCGTTTCTCCCTGTTTCTGGAGAACCAACATTAATTTTATGCTTTTCCTATGCCTCTATCTGACCCTCTCCAATTCTTGTATGTCTTCATCACTGAACATTTACCTTGGCTGAATCTTGCTTTCTATTCTTTCTATCACTCCTCTTGTCAAAGTGGACTCACTTCTCTTTCATTGGTGCCAGTTTTTATATTGGGCACTAATTATACAAAATCTAAAAATAAATCATATAACCTCAAGTAAGTCACAGTCTGAGGAAGGAAAGATAGATGTGAAGAGACTTCAAAATCTAACAAAGAATTTTTTGATAGGCTTGGTTGCAGCATAGAGGCTCATACAATTATGGCTAAAGAGCAGAAAGAAGTCTGTGAATAAATCTTCAGTGATACCATAGTTAATATGTAGATTTTCCTTGTACACAGGAAAAGCAGTATTTGAGAGGAAAGCATAGTTTTTACAAAGCATCTGAGGGAGTAAGTAGGGATTTTTGTTTTATAAGAATGAAATCACTGTATCACAATATATTGATCAAGCAACAGTTAGCAATAATGTATGTAAGTAAAGCCTGAGATTTGTAATGCATACATGATCCATAATGATATGAATCCTTCCTTTACCAATCCCACTTTCTTTTGGAAAAAGAAAAATGCATGTATCTATGCTATGAAAAGCAGTATAGAGATTTCTAAGAATGTAAGGCTAAAATTCCCATACAACCCACCAATTTCACTTATTGTTGTCTATCCCCCAAATACAAAACAACCTGAAAACATATGTGCATTTATATTCATTATAGTTCTCAATACAGTACCTAGGATAGGGGGAATCAACCCAAATGTCCAATGACAGATGAGTGGATAAAAACGATGTTGTAGATACATGCAATGGAGTATCTAGAAGAAAACATGGATTCACATAGTTCCTTAGAACATGAATGAAATTGGAAGGATTCAATTAAGTGAGATAATTAGGGGAGGAAGGACAAATACTGAAAAATCTCATTTATCTGTGGAATATAGAGAGACAAAACAAGAGAACTGACAAACCCTCGATGTTGGAATACATAAACAAATACCAAGCACTTTAGGAAAAGTGGAGAAAAAGAAGTCCAGAGAAAAGGTGATTTAGGTACAGAGGTGGATGATTGTGATTACTTTGGGGAGGGGAGGGATGTAAATTTCTACATCAATATTATAAACTTTCACAGTATTGTAAGTACCTAAATTCTAATAAATTAAAAATAGATGAGCCTGTATTAAATATTTTAAATTTATTATGCGGAATATATAGTGTAAAATATTTCATATTTTATTAGAAGTTATAAATGTATGCTACACATTATTGGCATCAATAAAGTTGACAATAAATATATACATGAATTATGTGTGAATATTACAGTTTTTAATGAGGAACCCAAAAAAATCACTGTTTAGATTTGGATCCAGTGGCTTTACCACTTTTATGCTTGGAATGGTTTCATAAAGATTTTTTTATTACTAATGTGATATTCCAAAACTCTTCAAAATTACTCAGGGAAAGTTAAGGGTATTATAATCTCTTTTCCTTCATATTTTAGTTATTTTATTTTTTTAGTTATTCTAGCATCAGTCAAGTTTTAACACTCTTCTCTGAACATGCTTATCATTATTGGGATTAAAATTTTACTAATATTTTCTCACTCAATGTATTTCACCATTGTAAGGATTATCTGGGCTTTGTGCGACTACATTTATACACAAGCTTAGCTTTCCTATTATTCTTTTTTATGATTTTCTTTATTTAAAAACCTGGATCACATAGTTGACGTATTTTGCCATAATATATTTGTTTCCAGATAATTGAGAGCAAAATTATTGAAAAGAAAGAACAAATAAAAAGGAAGAGAAGAAAAGAATGTACAGCTACAAGCAAATTTGTAAACATTATTGCATATCCAATAAAGTTGTTAAGTCATTGGAAGAAAGTTTAGTAAGCTCTTTTTGCTAGCTGAACCATTCTGTTATTTCATTAATTTATAAATATTAAGAGATCTCAACTACTCATTGGTACTTATGATGATGGCAGTATCAAACAAATGAAGTTGTCCAGGAATTCAAATGATCAGTATTACTGACTCTATGGCTTTTGTGGGGCATGTTTTTGATTAATCTTCTGAAAGAGGAAAAGGTGTTTGTTGAGATTGTCTATACTCATTCTAAAAATGTTCTGGTGGAATCAGCCCAAATAGCAGCATACCTAGAGTGTGGTCAGATTAGTGTCTTTGCAGAGAGTCATAGAGGAATGGAGAAATAGGACCATAAGCAAAGTAGTGATTATGGGTGATGGATGCAGTAAGCATGGCTTCAGGAAGGAGTGGCTTAGCTAACTCTTTTCTACTGATATTGTCAGCTTACAGCTGCATGGCCAGTATACCCATGATTTTTCTTGGTTTGGTTTATATCTCTTTCAAGAATAGAGTGAGTCTATAGATCTGCACAGTACAGGCATGGTAACTACATTTGTGCTTCTTCTATTATTAATTGTAAAATCCCCCAAAGAAGTATGATGCAGCTGGATTTAGTGCAGGAACACAATATTCCTGCTCTGATTCTGACACCTACTGGCTACTAGAACCTGGATATAAATAAGAGTTAATCTACATGCATTAATAGGAAGCATTCTAAATAGCCAACTTTTGAAAATTATATAATACATATATGAAATGAACAGTTCTAATTTCATACTTACTGCTTGGGGGAAACTACTCAGTTATTTGTCTAAAACATGTGTATCACTTACTCTACTTTGAGCTGGACTTGTGTTAGTTACAACCTCAAATCATGATTTGTAAAAGAACAGAGCTACCTAGAATGAAGTTCCCTATCTTTATGATCAGAACTGTTTGACTTCTATTAGCATTGCCTTTCTCTAAACTTTTCTCTAATTTTCTCTAACTTAAATTGTTGACTTCTTTAACTGCATCTCTTTTTCATGATACTTCTCAGCAACTTACCATATTTTTATGCTATTCATTTAAAAAACATAGCCAAACTTTGCACTTTTTATCCACATGCAATTTGGGTGAGAATTTTACATATATACTATCTATTGGCATAGGTGCCATTTCCAATTCAGTGACTTTAGATATTATTATATAGAGCACATATAGACACAACTGGATCTTACAGACATAGTTTGTTTTCTTGCAAACCACAGAAATTGAAAGTAGAAGGGATGTATTCCCTAAATGAAAAATGAAGTCCTATTGTCAGAGGAGGAAACAGTCAGAGATATAATAGAGAGAACAGCAAAAGTGCTGTGCAGCATCCACCACATAAACTTTATCAATGAAGTTCATTAGAATGTAAAAGAGCAAGCACTCTATGCAGGCTGAACACAATTGGAAGAGACAATGATAAAACGGAACCCACACAGTGCTGCCAAGACATTCAGCAAGGTAAAAAATCTAAAAGAAGATAGGCAGGTTGTGCGAAGTTACAAGGCAGCAATATACATAGAGCATATATTGAGAGTCCCACTGATTTTTAATTACTTTAATTTTGTGGTTTTAAAACTGGCCTAGATATTTCTTAGACTGGCATTGGTGAGCAAGAGTAAAAAAGGAACAGAGAACTTTCTGAGTCCATGTTTTTAAACAAAGTCTTTTAAAATAAAACATTCACTCATTTGAATACCTGTCTGAAAGCAGGAGACCTCTGATGAGTTCACCCCAGGACACGCTCAGTGTTATGGAGCCAGGCTGCCCGGAGGCAGGAGAGGGCAGAGCCTAGACAGCGGGTGTATTGTCCTCAGTCAGCTGAAGCTGCTTTCTCCAAATTTGCTTTCTCCTTGCTTTTGGTGTTCTTTTTGGTGGCCATAGATGGAGGTTTATCTAGATATCCATAGTCAAACCCTTGGTCCTTCTTCCAGTGGCAGTTAACTGTATTTTTGAGCACCAAGAAAAGTCTCAAGAAATGCTAGACATCACCTCTGATCTTGTGTTATGTCTACTCTGGAAAAGCATACTGAGCCAAGGCACAAAAGGTCTTTTACCTTTTCTTTCTCCTCTGACCTACCTTCTTCTTTATCTTTCTTCCTAACAAACCCTTTCTCCTTCTCTGCTTCCCTAAAATGAAACATTATCGGGGACTATATATGTGTATGTATATATGTAAATTATATACAAATATCTAGTTTCAGGAGATATTTTAATTCAAATTAAATCCAGATTCTCTCTTTAAACTTTTGCTGTAATAAAAAAGAAAATATCTTTCTGACAAATTTGAGGTAAGCTATAGTGGTCCTCTACTTCTCCCCTTATCCTCCACAAAAGCACATTGGTAGTTCGAGAGTTTAGAGATAGAAATAAAATTTTGATGGGGAAGTAAATTTATGGACTATATTATGAAAGAGGTTTTTCTAGAGTTAGGAATTAAAAACCACTTTCTGGGAAGTAATAACTATACTAATAATCTTGGGAAATAAGTAAAAGACATAGACATAACCACATAAATGTGCAAGCACAATGTAGTATGCAATTGAATGCTAATAATTCAAACTGAATTGACTTTTGCTTATGTAAACTCTTAATCAGCTTAACTATCTAAAAACACACATGAGACAAACACCAGCAAATTAATAGTGGAAGATGTAATGTAGAAACAAATCTTCTAATAATGTACAGGACTCATAATAAGAAGAGGGGACAGAAAAACCAAATCAAACTCTAACCTGCCACAAAACCTCAAGAATGAAGAGAAAGTATCCTAGAAAGATGAATGGAGTGTAGAATTCAAGCTGTCCTTTAAAGCTAGAAAATATTCGACAACATCAACTTATCACTGAACCACAATGGCTCAGTGAAGGAAGTGACAGTCTAAAATTCAATATCACAAAAGACTAAATTTTATTCTTTATACTGTATTTTAGAATATAGACATATGCATTATTGATTTTTAGAAAGAAATCCATTCCAGTTAATCACAATAAAGTTTTCAGTAATCATAAAGTTTCCAGTATTCATAAATCTTCAACATTGGAGGTGCTTTGTCCTAGAGAAGGGAAATTGTGTTTAAATTTAATAAGTTCAAAATGCTCTGGATGGTTTTGTGTCATACAGTCTGTATTATTTATTTGTTTTCTTGTTTATTTATTTATTTGTTTTGCTTGTTGATTACACCTGGAAATACTCAGGGATTAGTCCTACTTCTGCACTTAGGAATATCTCCTGGTGATACTCCAGGGACTATATGGGATGATGGGATCAGCCATGTGCAAGACAAGTGCCATATCTGCTATGCTATCACTCTCTCCCTATTTATACTTCTCTTTAATCTTATAATCTACATATACTATATACAATTATATGTATTTTCCCTTTAAATTTTCTCTTTAATTTCCTCATAATCTACATATATGTATATATTCAAATATATACATATATAGACATATATGTACATTTCCTCCTCCTCCCTTATCACCTGACTGCATTTCAGCAAGTAGTATACTTGCTTAACTAGGCACAAGGATTTCTGATGGACTCTCTCCTACTGACTTTCCAGTGAAGTAACTTGGGAAGAGCTCTAAGGATGAATTCTGGGCTTGCTTTTTACCTAAGAACTGAAACTTTGAGAAAAAATCATTTTCCTCCTTAAATCTGCTCTCCTATTTGCAAAGTGAGGGATACCTGGAGCCGGTGGGCAAGCCGTTTAAAAAAAAAGAAAGAAAGAAAAGTGAGGATACTAATTTCTATTCAAGGAGTTGTAAAGAAGCAAGGCATTAATGGATGTGACTGAGACCACAGTGGTTCTATATGCACTTATACACTGCACTCTGAACTATTTTACCTCATCATTTTTGTACAGAGCTGCACTCCTTATTTGATTTCTAGCTTTCTTTTTCTTTGTTTCTTTTTGGGGGGGGGCTTTAGTTGGTGGTTCTCAGGGCTTACGCCTTGATCTATGTTTAGGGATCACTTCTGACAAGGCTGGGGCACCATAATTTGTGCTGGGGATCATACCTGAGCTGACCACAGATAAGGCAAGTACCCTGTCCATTATACAGTCTATCTGGCCCTTATTGTTAATTTTAGGGTTGATCTATTTTCTTTTGTTCAGTCTCTTTCCATAAAGAATGGCTTTCTGGAACAGGTCATAATTATGTGCTATGTACATCATTGGAGTTGGCACTCACTCAGTAAGTATGGCATGAATAGGGTCCTCTATGCTGCTGTACTGAGAAAGGTGCTGCTATCTCTAAATATTAGGCACCAAGGATTTTCTTTTTCATTCCTAAATTTTTTTAAGCTCTATCCTGTGGCAGAAATCATTTTTTGAATATTTTATATTATGCATTTCAGATTCATATGCTTTCATGCTTTCAGGTTTTGATTTCCATTCCAAATGTGGCTGGACATTGCTGGTCTTAATCTTGGCAAAATCCTTTAGCCACAGATTTGTTGAGGTAAGGGGGAGTTTGGGAAGTAGGATTTCAAAATGGAGGTAAATTTTACAATGGCAACCCCGGGGTTTATATTTTAGTGCTTTAACCCTAAAAATGAAGCAGTCACAATAGTCGGGTTTGAAAGTGGAGAGAAAAAATTACTCGCATTTTCTTCCACTCTATCTCACCACATGTAACTTGAATCGTTTTTGGAAAGTTCATGGCATCTGTGAGAAGGAGTCTGATCTCTTGTTGCTTTGATGGGCTTCATTCTCCTCATCTGCATCTTGTACTAAATATATCCACTTCACAGTCATCACAGAGCTATCATATAAGGGAGAGAGGGTTAGTATAACAAACAGGTAAATTATTCTCTTTGCATGTGGCTGACTAAGTTCAATCCCCAGCATCACATTCGTTTCCCTGATAACTTCCAGGAGTGTTTCCTTAGAATGGAGTCAGGGTTGTCCCTGATCATCACTAAGCCTGACTGCTCTGGCCCTCAAATCACATGTATTCACTAAGACATGAACATGGCAACTACTTTATGCTCAAAAATGGTAGTTGAACTTGAAAAGACAATCACAAGAACTCCTCCTCTCCCTCTCTAGGTAATGTCTATAATTGCTACAGAGCTCTACATAAAATGGTCTGCTTCACAATGGTGTAGATTTCACCTATGAAACCCTGAGCAAGAATAAAGTATCTTCCCATTTTCTTGACCTCATTAATGAAGACAGACAGCAGAGTTCCTCCATGGTCAAAGGTCAAGGAGTCAGACAATGTGATTACACGCTTATCTGTTTTCCAATTTATTGCTTTTGCAACTAACATTTTTACAATCATGTTTTTTTGTCATTTATTTGCAAAATGCATTGTGAGCCAAGTTTGTTTTAAATGTGGCATGAGTTAGAAAAGGGTTTCATAGGGGAGCCAGTGAGAAGTAAGGGAAGGGTAAGAGAGCAGTTAGAAGAAACCTTTTATAATTGAGTTATCTGTTAATGACCTCTTCTTTTTAATCAGTGATCTACCCAAGGCAGATGGAAAACTGAGAATGCATCATCAACTCAGGAGGGTAGCAGAAATAGACTCTGTAACCTAGAAGTGAAATACAAAGAGAACAGCCTGGAAATTTGGAGAAGACATCCTACGACAACTTTTTTCCCTGAAGGACCCATACAGTTTTGATGGCAAGTCTGGAGACTGAATTAAGATGAAGAGGTTAATCATAAAATTATGATAAATATTGATTCATAAATATTTGATTGAGCTCATTCGAATGCTTTTCAAGACTTTAATATAAACTAAAACCTGGTGCTCAGAGATTAGCTGAAATAAAGGCAAGAAATGCTCTGCCAGAAGTCACTTTCTCTTTAACTTTGTAGTTTTCTTTTCTCACCCACTAGGCAATAATAAGTTACTGAGAAGATGCCCTGTTGTTGAAACCCATTTTGACTATATTCAAGTTTGCTTTTGTGCTATTCCACCTGGTGGCTTCCCTAATAACTTTCCCTTTTTTCACTCCTGTAAATATTTATGAAAGAAGGTTGTTGCAGGAGTCTATTTGGAGGGTCAATGCAGAATCTGGATGTATTTTATTCTTTTTACAAACAACTTGCTTAAGTGGATTCCCTCCTAGCTCTTTAAAAAAAAGGTCCTTTTCTTTCATTTTAATAGCATCATAAGACATTAAATAGCATCAAAGGGAAAAATAAGTTTGCGATGTAGAGCCTCAAGTGGAAATCTCTGAGCTGTTATGTGGCTGATAATGGTTGGTGCAGGCATTGATGATTGCAGTTAATGGGTGAAATGTAGCATACATTTATAATCTTCATCTCCCAAGGCATGACAAGGATCTGAGATATTTTCTGGATAGGATAGATGGAAAAGAGAAGAGAAAACTTTAGACTGGAAGATCAATTTTGGCTCCCAAATTTCAGGCACCGTTTCTTCATGCCACTATTAGTAAGGTTTAACCTTTGCTTGTTTTCTTTTTACTATCCCCCTTTCCTAACATGCTCATCCTTGCCCAGAGTTTTAACAGATGCCAATCTACAAATAAAACTTAAAGCTGTCATTTTAGCTTTGACGTCTATTTGAGCCAAGTTTTGTCATTTTAGCAAGACGGCCATCACTTCTCAACAGGTCCCGAACCAGTCTCATCTCCACCTGGACATCATCCTAGTCTTGCACAAATGAATGCACACTTTGTCCCACTCCTAAACCAGCATCATTCTTTTAAACCAACATTATCATTTATTTCCTAAATCTGCCACTTTTAACTTTCCCTTTCTCCTTCTTTTGCCTCATCTCCAATTGATATAGGGAAAAAAATCATAGGGTCAGTACCATGGGGTCAGCAAAAAGGACAGCTTGTAGAACACTTATGCCAGGTTTCTGCTGGTGCGTCCAGATAGCTGTACAAGCTTGTTTTGTGCATGCTCTCCCACCCTCATTCCTTCAGGCTCCTGCTTGTTGAAGACATCAAGCCTTCTGCTTAGAGAAAAATAGAACCCCAAACACTAAAATAAGGGACTTCTATACTCAGGGCTCACTCAGAATGATGATGGTTTCTTATCTTTCAATAATAGAAAATATATTGCACCTTACCTACTACCAGGTATTCAACTAAGATCCCTATAAAAGGTGCCTGATGATTTATATGGAAGTTAGTACAAAAACTCTTTTACAATTTTGCTGCCCAGTTTGAATGGACATCTTTTTTTCCCCTAGGCTTTGTACTCAAGAATAGCTCCTGCGGAGGCTGAAGAGATAGCATGAAGGTAGGGTGTTTTCCTTGCATGCAGAAGGACGGTGGTTTGAATTCTGGCATCCCATATGGTTCCCTGAGACTGCCAGGAGTGATTTCATTTTTTAAATAATGTTTTATTTAAACACTTTAATTACAAACATGAATGTGGTTGGGTTTCAGTCATATAAAGAACACCCACCCCCATCACCAGTGCAACATTCCCATCACCAATGTCCCAAATCTCCCTCCTCCCCACCCGACCCTGCCTGTATTCTAGACAGGCTTCCTACCTCCCTCTTTCATTCGCATTGTTATGATAGTTCTCAGTGTAGTTATTTCTCTAACTAAACTCATCACTCTTTGTGGTGAGCTTCATGAAGTGAGCTGGAACTTCCAGTCCTCCTCTCTTTTGTCTCTGAAAATTATTGCAAGAATGTCTTTCTTTTTTCTTAAGAACCATAGATGAGTGAGACCATTCTGCATCTTTCTCTCTCTCTGACTTATTTCACTCAGCATAATAGATTCCATGTACATCCATGTATAGAAAAATTTCATGACTTCATCTCTCCTATGGCTGCATAATATTCCATTGTGTATATGTACCACATTCATCTATTGAAGGGCATATTGGTTGTTTCCAGAGTCTTGTTATGGTAAATAGTGCTTCAATGAATATAGGTGTAAGGAAGGTATTTTTATTTTGTGTGTTTTTTTTTGTGTTCCTAGGGTATGTCCCTAGGAGTGGTATAGCTTGAATAGACATCTTAATCTCTGGGTCCAGCTGTTACTACTTTTTCTGAATACCACTTGTCTTTTTTTGGTCATATTGGGCCTTTTTCTTTTTACAAAACAACCAGTAATCACCTGATATCTAATACCTTATGAATATTTGCATGTGTATACCCATTTCTATCCAAAACATTATTCTAGATGTATGTATGCTTTATGTGTATTTTATTATTATGTACATTCATTCTAAACAATTGAATACTTCAAATATGTTACCTAACAGAAAGTTTACAAAAATGAAATTGTATTTATTCTTATGGGTGGAGTTGGGGTGATATATATGAAAAAATGTACAAGAAAAATAAGAGAAATCTTATTTTACCTCCTTCTGACTCTTTAAAATATTCTGAAATATTCTGTTGCTATTTTTATTTTTCTGCTTACCTCCTTCCTATTTAAATGCTTTCATGACCTTTGCTATTACTGACTCACTTCAAGTCATTTATCTATGTATTCATCCATATATCTTCATACATTCTTGTAACTCAGGGCCCGGGAGATAGCATGGAGGTAAGACGTTTGCCTTTCATGCAAAAGGTCATTGGTTCGAATCCCTGGTGCCCCATATGGCCCCCCGTGCCTGCCAGGAGCAATTTCTGAGCATGGAGCCAGGAGTAACCCCTGAGTACTGCCGGATGTGACCCAAAAACCAAATATCTATCTATCTATCTATCTATCTAGATATTTGGTTTATCTATATATATAGATAGATATATAGATAGATATAGATATATCTATATATAGATATAGATATATTCTTGTAACTCTCCTTTTTTCTATACTGCTTACTGTCTCAATTATTTTGCTATTGTGATATTTTTCTTCCTATGACACCTCTTGAGAGTCTCACCATCCAGTTATTCTTTATTTGATTAATTGATGGAGCACATTTGTTAATGAGGATAACAACACTTATTGAAAAGCCTGCTGACTGTTCACACAGCATAGCACATTCAATAGCTGCTTTCTATGTTCATTCCACTCATTAAGTACTTTAAAATATCTTTTGTCTAATTAAAGGATTGTAGTATTTGATAATGATTACTTCAGGTTGCGAACTTTTAGTTCTGTGACACTAGACTTGACCTAAACTTGATATTCGTAATATGTCTTCCTAGAATTAAAATCTGTTTTCCCCAGCACAAGGGTTTTAAGGTGACTAATTCCTCCTGGCCATGGCTACTCCTGCCTGGAGTAAACCTGCCTCCTGTCTGCTGCAGTCCATACAACCTACTATTAACATGGACTTCTTGGTCAGAGCCACATTTTTCCACACTTAGAAAATGCAGAAGAGTTTTTGTTTGTGGTCTAGAAAAAATGACAGTATCCTATAAAGTAAACTCTGATCTTGTATTTCTTTCTCTGCTTAACTTTTAGGTTGAATGAAAGAGAGAGAAAAAGGAGAATGAAAGTATGTGTGCAGTCTTTTTGAGGAACAGAGAATTTACTGTGAACATGACAGTAGCCCAAGACTATGGAGTAACACCTGCTTGTAGCTAACCAAAGGATGAAACTGTTAGGAGAAACACAACACATACAACATACTTTCCCTGTTGGAAAGACAGACATCATTTTGGGAACTATTCAATAAAAGTTTTGAAACACAGTGATCCATTCATGGAAGGAGGGATTGGAGGTAGCTGTCCTTCCTCTCAAGTCTGGGCTCAGTCTGAAATCACACTATTTAATGTAACTCAGAACTGAGCATTTCATTAATCTTGTTTAAAAACCCCTGTCCTTTAAACAAGTTCCCAGAATAAATCAAATGCAATTGTGAAAATTTAACATGAAAAAGTATGATTATTATTGCTGTTGTTGTTATTATAAAGTTGAGAATGACAGGTAGGGTGAATGGAAACCTGCTAAAGAAGTGAAAAATAAGAAGACTGCTGTCTGTTGGAATGGATAAAACAAAAAAAGACAAGAATTCTGCATCGGAAACTCTTGCAGAATGAATCAGGCTGCAGGACAAACAAAACCTCGCTCATCATCCAGTCTTTCTCTGAAGCTAGTGAAGCAAACAGTGGGGCCCTAGAAAAACATCTGAAACTTCTTGTAGCATCTGTAAGTGGGGAATTTTTCCAAACCACAGAGAGGGCTGTGAACGCCTTTACCGGGGCTCCAGTTTTTTCTCAGCCAAATAGGAAGAACCTCCAAGTTGACCTTGGAAAAACATACGCACTAAAGGGAAAAATATTCTAGACTCCCTCTGTGTATTTGTATTGAGATTTTTAAAAAAAGAAACAAATAGATTGCTTTCCAGTTTTCCATGAGCTTTTGAATGCGCGCCGGTTCACAGTGGTGGAATCCTTAAAGTAGGTTTTGGAAAAGTGTGGGGAGGACTGAAGCCTTGCTTGCTTGGAGGCACACAAGGTTATCCATCTAGTACAACCGTTTTCATATTAAAAAGCCTAAGGGGAAAAGCATTCTTGCCACTCCTTTCTGCAAAGATGGCAATTAGCATTTTTATGAAGAACATAAACTCTCTGTGTATCAAAGATGCACTTTTATTACTCTGAAACTGGCTCGAATAAGCCTCCTGCAAACGTTTGGCTCTTTCCATTCCAGGAGGAGGCCAATTAAAACAGTCTGTCTCGCTGCCAGCCCCCACACTTCAGTGGGGGCAACAACAATACCAAGAGGGTAGTGTAGCATTGGCGCCCTCAAAAGTGGCTTTTCAGTACCTGGATGGAAAAAAATCATTCCTTGGCTCTCATCAAGGACAAACACACAAAAACAAAAACCAAGGTTTATTTTGCTTTTCCCTCCTCACTCCGGTTATGAATTGCTTGGTTCAGAAGGAGGATTTAACTACCCACCAATTGTGTCAGCCGTTTTACCACCTCTGGAGCAACAATATTCAAAGGAGAGTGGCGGTTGACCAGGCCTTAGTGGCGCCAGCAGGCTTGTACAAACTACGTTGCCCTCTGCAAAGCAGTCTGTGCCAGTGGTTTGCTTTCTGGGGCAGAGACTTGCTGTTGCACCTTCTCCTTGTGGTAACCAACTGACTGTGCTATTTGATGTTATTCCTCTTGGAATTGGGTAAATGGACAGTGGTTTCCTATTTTAGGTAGGCTCTCAGTTATCAGGGGGAGACAAAAAGTAGGAAAAAAA